>CM029547.1:55606655-55821655 GCA_017141385.1 Sogatella furcifera | reverse complement strand
TTTACACATAAATGACAATGTTTGATGCCAAAGCAAAAGTACACTATAGAATATGATAAATCCTTTTTAAAGTTCGCGACCATTCTTGAATAGGTTGCAAGAAAATTATTCAAGCTCTTATAAGCCAACATTAACAGTGGCTGTAGATGAGAGCATGATTAAATTCAAAGGGAGATCAGATAAGAAACAATATATGCCAAAAAAAACAATAAAAAGAGGCTACAAAGTGTGGGTATTGGCAGATAAGAATGGCTATGGCTGGTGAAATTTGAAATATATGTTAAAAGTAGGAATAGGCAGGAAAAGAACTTGGAGCAAGTGTAGTGCTGCGTATGGTTATCTGGAATTTGGTGAACTTGAACTATTCGGTCTACTTTGGACAATTATTTCACCAAAGATCTTCAACAATTGAAAAGTAATGGAATACATGCATGTGACCGTGAATAAATCAAGAGTGTTATTGCCAAAATTTCTACCAGAGAAAGGGAATGAAACGTGGTGACAGCAAATGGTGGTGTAAAAGGTGGTGCAAATGGTGGTGTTTGGGTGGCTCGTTGGAGGAGTGATAAAGCGCCGGTCTGATAACCAGGTGGACCCTGGTTCGAATCCCAAGCGGAGAACAATTTTTGACCACAGCACAATCACATAGATACGACCACCCCGTCTTTCGGAGGAGACGATAAGCCGTCGGTCCCGACTACCTAAAATGTAGTCGTCATCTATCATCCATTTCATTACCCACGCACAAGCCTATGAGCTTATGTGGGCTTCACCCTCATAAACAAACAAACAAACAAACAAAAGTGACACAGGAATTACTGCCACTCAATAGATGGACAATAGGTGTGTCTACATGCTCTCCAATTTCCACAATCCAGAGACATCTGTACAAATTTCTAGAAGACAACGGAATGGTAACTTGCTTGATATATCTTGCCCTAAGATTGTTTGCGAATACAATTCGAATATGAACTGTGTTGATAAGTTTGACCAAAAAAAGAAAGTCTACGAAATCGACAGAAAGAGCCATAAGTGGTGGCATCGTATTTTTTTTTACTTCCTTGATTCAGCAGTTGTTAATGCTCATGTCATATACAGTCAAATCAAGAACGATAAAATGAGCTTGAAAAATTTCCGTCGTGCTGTGATAGATGGACTTGTTGCACAAAGAATAATTGAAGTGTCATCACGAGTGAGAAATTCTTCTGTTGAACCAGTCACTAAAAAGAAGAAAGTTTCCGCCGAGATTCGACTTCTGGAGTCTAAGCACCTTCCAAGACGTTGTAGTAGAAGGAGATGCGCACTCTGCAGTACCAAGAAAGCTCCCAAAAGAAGCAATTTGGAATGCTCAATTTGCAAAGTGGCTTTGTGTCAGAGTTGAAGTAAGGACTGTTTTCAAATTTTTCACTCAACCAAAAAACTTTCTGGAGTAAATTAGAATTGGGCGTAAGGATTTGTTCTTATGTATTTTTCTATTTTGTGTTTTTGATAACTTTGTAAATAGGTATTGTATTGTCAAAAATATTTTTAGTCATGATGAAAAGATAGTTATTTGGTGTTTTTTCACAAATTGTTTGCTCAAACTGAATTTATCATTTCAAGTTTATTTCCATTATTCATTATCATAATTATGAAGTTATTGATGGAAATTTTCCATTTCTATTTGAATTACCATATGTACTAACACTCCATAGCAATTAATATAAATGTGTGAATTTTATTGAGCTGATCTGCATGGTGGTCCAAAATTTGAACCTCCCTTTATTTGACAAATAAATGAAAAAAATTAATTTTTTCCAACTTCTTGATGTATAATATGCATATTTCTTTCAGAAAACCAAGTCTATTTACTTTCAAAATGATAAAACGTACTCTGTGCTTGTAGGGGTTGGTTCATAGTTGGATCTCATGTGCCTGGTCGTTTCTTTCGGTCGTTTATTTCTTTTATTTCTATGTAAAATAATATTGGAAGTTGTTCTAAGTTGAAAATAATCGGCAAAAAAAAATGTTTTGCTCAGGTTTCGAACCCCCCCTGATTGGTAAGCAGTGAATTAGTAGTCCACGTCGCTAACCACTGGGCTATGAGGGTTTCGATAAGGAGCCGATTCTGCCAGTGATACCAACATGATTTTAAGAGCATAATAGACTTTTCTGACCAGGAACGTTTCTCAAAACTGATGTTAGGTTGCAATCCTGCAGTGCAGAGAGCATGAATATAGCATGAATAATGTGTATAGTAATAGTGTGTAAGCAATCCTTTTTTTCCTTTTTTCGTCCTTAATATGCAAATTTTCAAAATGCTCTATAGCCTATAACCTGGGCGTCCATGTCTACTATCACCATGGCAAGTTTGAATTTAATCGGTCGAGCGGTTCCGGAGGAGTAGTTATACAAAGAGTGACTTTCCTAATCCATTAGAGCTTCGCTTTGCTCCGCTCAAAAATTTAAATTTTTTCGGAGACGATAAGCCGTCGGTCCCGACTACCTTCGAAATAGTTATCATCTCTCAACATTATCGTCGTCATCATCATCATCATCATCATCCATCCTTCTCATTACCCACGCACAAGCCTATGAGCTACTGTGGGCTTCATCCTCAGAAAAACAAACCTAGCAACCACTATCAACGTGCAACCGAACTAACAACATGATGAAACGTCAAAGTTATTTCCAGAAAGTTTTTGTCTAATCGGTCTAATGCATCTCGTAGTATAGTCTGTCTAAGCAAAGAAACCCCTCTGGCAAGATGGGAAAATGGTTCCAGCTCGGTCAATTTTGGTTTAACAATTAGCAATTTGATCTCAAATTGTAGGAAACAATTTGATCCACTATTGAGATCACATTTATAATTAGCCAATATTGACCAAGCTGCAGTCATTTTCCCATCTTGCCAAAATGTCTCGTTTGCTTGGACAAACAGTATCACATTTGGCACTCACAAATTGAAGTCCTCCTGATGCATGGTGAGTACAATGCACTCGATAGCGTCGTTGATGGACTCGACCAGCGGATTGATGATGAGCTTGGTGAGGTGGTCGGCGTTGCCCAGCGCCTTGGTCAGTTCGTCGGTGGCGGATGACGACAAAGTGGACGACATGTTGCCGGCGACACGTCGCACCTGGACGGTCAGGTAGAAGGCGATGTTGGCGACGGCCACGTTCAGCTGTTGGCCGGCGGTTGGCGGCTCTGAAATCGAATGAGTTTCAAGTTGTTAACACTTGTTGTATAGTTATGAAGGTGATATTGTGCCAATTATCCATATTAAATGAAAATACAAGATATTGTCAAACCGCAGATTTATTAGAAAATCGAGATACCGGTTTCGGTTGCTACACCATTATCAATCTCTATATCAATAGTTCTGTAAAAAAGTCAAATCCATATTACATCGTTATTTCTGTTCTAAATTATAATGGCCTATAACACAATACTATCTGAATAGGAAGAAAAAAATTGAATAAAATAAACTCACCTATAACTTGAGTAGCTTCCCCTCTCACAGACAGCATCTGTTCGCCCTTTAGACAGAATAGCCTCACAGCCTTGCCAATGTTTCGAGCCACAGTTAAACTCAGAGCTTCTTCAATCAGTGAAACACTCAGCTCGCTGAAAGGAAAATACAATATAAAATTATTCATAATAAAATTATAAATCATTATACATTATGAAATTAGTGAATAATTTGAGTTTCAATTGTGAACATAACCTTCATTTTCAATATCAATTATTCAAAATTGGGAAGAAGGGACGTTTTGGATTTGGTCTGTGTTTCAATCATATTGTATTTTAATCTTGTAAATTAATGATAAATAATGATACTCGCATTGTTCAATAAAATAGGACACTGTGTAGTTGAATCTAACAAATACACTGTTTTGTATTTACAATAATTATCAAAGTACCCTTTTTGAATTTTTTTCCAATGCATGACATGTTTCAACCAATTAGAGTCATTTTCAAATGCAGTGATAAAAGTAGCCCTGAGATTAAAGAAACACTATCAAATACAGTAATATAACTTATCATGATTGTGATTCATCTAATATTATTTTTTATTGGTTAAATTAACGAGTTGGAAATTTCCAGAGAATGGACACAAGGACTTCCTATGTAGCCTGATCGAGCATCAGTATAGCTGAGGATGAAGCAGGGTTTGCCTTGCAACCATGATAATATTCTACAAAAGCATCCAAATGCAAGTGGTATTGATTAAAATATATGGTTTCTTATTTTTATAATACAAAATAAGTAAGGATCTCATTAATTGGAGGGATCATAATACAGAAATAAGTCAAGACTCGTGCATGAGGAATAAGATGCCTGACAACAGACCAAAGGAAGACCCAAAAAGTATATTAATGTTGAACTTGAATTGCTCAAAACAATTAACATGGTTAATTGCAGATCAAGCTCAACAGAGCAATAAGCAAACATAACCTATTTAGAATATTTATCACAATTGGGAATAGAAGACGATTTGGACTCAACGTTTGAGTTTTCGCCCTCAAGTTGATTGTTCCTCCTTGAATAAATAAATAAACCGACCCTAGTGCAACCAAAACTATGAGTTTACCAGTAATTGATTATTAATTTTAATCAAAATGTACTCACTTGGTAACAGTGCGTATCAAAGTATCCACATCTTCAGTTGTGGGCGGAGTTTCATTGGCGAACATACTATGAACAGAATCGAGAAGTCGAGCTACCGATTTCGAAAGGTAGGCCGTCTCAAACTGGTGTCCGCATCTCCCTCTGAAAAATCATAAAATATTTATACATCCTCTTCTCTAACGTAATAGTTCAAGAAGTAAGTGATTTGGCAGCAATCTTGTGAATTAAATGAAAAAACAAGATATTGTCACGGAAATTCACTGAAGTTCTGTAATTTGACAATATCTTCACTTATCATTTAATATGGATAACTACCACAATATTAATATAACTATTTAACGAAAAATCTTAGAGTTGTATCAATCTATAAGTTGTAAAGCTTTGTGCAAATCAGGATTATTTAAAAATAATACATTACTTTGGAGCATTATTGAAGTAAGATAGAGTATCTTGATAAGTATTCAAGAATCTAGAGTACTAAAAATCTTTTCCAGCCTAGTTTTCGACTCCAAGCTAGTCTTCAAGCCTCTTTACACGGTGCCAAAGTGAAAAAATATCTAAAATAAGTTTAAATGCTCTCAAAATGTTTAATCATTGAGAAATAGAATCAGCTTATTTCCGATATGCTGACGATCTATGAGCATTGCAAATGATCTTCATTACATAAATTATCTACTTTGTTGGAATTGATAAATTTCTAATCAAGGGTACGACATGTTATCAAGGTATAGTCTGATCGAGCAAAGAAGACATTCTGGCAAGATGGGAAAACGACACCAGCTCGGTCAATATTGATTCGATTTGGTCTCAAATTATAGAAAACATTCTACTCTACAAATTGAGACCATATAAGTTTTCAACCAATATTGACCGAGCTGGAGTCATTTTCTCATCTTACCAGAATATCTTCTTTCCTCCACCAGTATTGGCCACTCGGTGAGAGTGGTTACTATGTGACTGTGAAGTAAAGTCACGAACACTATAGACTGCTCTTGGATGGATGACCAGTATTTGGCCAAGTACGCATTAGCGAGGTGGAACCTACCCGTAAGGGTCTCCCCACCATTAAAAGCCATACGAATGTTATTTTTTTGTTGGACCAGACTATATCAAGGTAGGAACTCACGCATCAGGGAAAATATTGGCAGTCAGTGGCTCAGCTTGTAGTTTTTTGTGCAGTTCAAGGTGTAAACGAAGCAGTTTGGGATATTCACCCTCCAAAGCTTGCTTGATGAAAGAGGAACCTGGAAAAAGAAAATTATGTAGAAAAATCACAATCATACAATCATTATCGTTTTACTACAAATTGAGTTCATAAAATTTGTTTAGCATAATATGAAATAACATTCGTTGATACAATACAACTTGAAAATATGTTCAAAGTTGAATACTACTCAATTAATATTGCGGAAATATTGTCCTGAATTAGATATTCAAATAGGTATTAATTAGCTCATGCGAAAGCCAATAATGATACACTATTTTTCAAAGGTACTCAAATTATATAATTATTTCAAATTAATTTTATATGCAGTATGTAAATTTACATACAGCAATAACAATACAAGCATAATGAAAATGAAACAAATTTTATTTATACACATACAATATATCAAATAAAAAGACAATATATTTTCAAACCACAATTTATTAGAAAATCTAGATACCGGTTTCGGTTGCTACATCATAATCAATCTCCGGTTTACCAGATGTAACAACCGAAACCGGTAACTCGATTCTCTAATAAATCAGAGGTTTGACAATAAGTTATCTTTTCATTTAATATGGATAACAACCGCAATATCATCTTCACAACTACTCAACAAACATACAAGCTAATCTTATTACTCAGTTGTGAACTAGTAATAGAAACTCAAATAAAAATGTATGATGATATTCAGTTCAACTCACTTTCAGCAGCCTTTGACAGTTTGCCCGATAGGAGATCGTTGACATGTGACCAGAATATCGTTGCGATTTCCGAGTTTTTCTCATCTGGTGGATCACTGATCAAGGATAGCGGATTGCTCTTTTTACACAGAACCGACTGGATGAGAGCCAACTGAAAAATATAAATTCATGATTTATGATTGATAAGGCCCAACCAAGGTAATTAGAATAGAAAGGTATAAGTCATCAGCATCGTAGCCGGGAGGAAACAGTGAATTTTGACGTCATTGGCACCACAGCTGTTTAGCGAACCTAGAAATTAGGAACTTCGTCTGCTCCTTGTGCGTTCCAACTTGGTTCCAAACGCTGATGTTGTAAATTGATTTGTCTATGCCTATTTGAAAAACTTTTGGCAATAGCTATACGGCCCATATTTATATTGGGCAATATTTTCCCATTGGGCAAATTGAATCAAACTGATGAACTCATTTTCTTGAAATCACCATATAATAACAAGAGTTCATTTTGCTTAATACAATTATATAACCCGCAGTTTGAATGCAATTGGGAAAAGATTCTGTACTAATAACAAAAACCACATGTTTGCAAAAAAATTATGCTGTGATAACATAATAGCCTGTTCAAATCAGAGTGCATATTTTCCGTGACGTCAGAAATGATTTTAATCTAATTACTTTGATTGGAACGCACAAGGAGCAGACGAAGTTCCTAATTTCTAGGTTCGCTAAACAGCTGTGGTGCCAATGACGTCAAAATTCACTGTTTCCTCCCGGCTACGATGCTGATGACTCATACCTTTCTATTCTAATTACCCTGGGCCCAACTGAGCAATATAAATTGATGCTTGTTAAGAGGAAAAGAAGATTGTTAAGAGGAATTTCTAAGAGGAACATGAATTGTTAAGTGGAAAATATAAATTTATGATTGATGTAAGCTGACTGAGAAATTAATGATTGTTAAGAGCCAACTGGAAAATATAGATTCATGACTGATGTGAGCTGATTGAACAATCAATAAATATTCATGATTAATTTTGATATTCATGATATTTAAGTTGACTGAACAATATTAATTCATGATTTTCAAGAGCTAACTGGAAAATATAGATTCGTGTAAGCTGACTGGAAAATACAAATTCATGATTCAGGAGACCCAACTGGGAAATATAAATTGCATGAGCATACTTGTGTGGGCAATAAAAAGGGTGATGGATGAGATTAGATTTGATTTCTTTATTCATTTAGATTACAACAAAATATTTATGCTTAGTTTCTAGATTACAAGAGTTACCATTAAATCCAATTATTCTATAATTCTTACAAGTTACACACTAATTTCGATATTTTACACTTATGAGAGAGAGAGAGAGAGAGAGAGAAATTAAACTTGAAATTCATGATGTCTTGAATTTCGGAAATTCAACGACTTTTTTAAGGAGGCGGGATCGACAGCTTGATTATGTCCTCCGGAACAAGGATGTGATCAGAAAATACAAGTCAATTATAGATGAGACAATAATTATAATTAATTTGAATTTCTAATGATAGTTATATTAATAGAACTGAGGACTCCTGCTACTGCAAATATTGACCAATGTACTGAATATCAGGAGGAAATTCGTTTAATGAAATTGTCCAAAAAACTGTGCCCAGACCGGGAATTGAACCAGGTACCTCTCGGTTGCCGGCCGAGTGGCTTAACCTCTTCGCCAATGACTAATATTGATAAGAGTTGAGAGAATGATGTAAGTACACGATAGCCCTTACTGCAGAATACAAATTCAAGATTGAATAATTAAAAGAAATTCTCAATAACAATGATGATTGTAGAGTAGTATTGTGTATAATAGACTGACAAAATGAATTTTGATGGAATTATTAATAAGTATACTATGATTGAGAAAAAGTTGAAATTTAAATTTTTCAACAAATACTCATACCTGAGTAGCTTGAGAATACACAACTTGGTATAGTACATTCTCCCAGGCCGTCCATAGAGTGTTTCTAAAATTAGAAATATTCCCTGGATACATGCTTCCTGTGGCACGGCCAGGACCACCTAGAACATCAAATTTCAAATTACTGAGTGGATCAAAACATTGTTCCAATTCTAAATTGAAAATAAATCTTGATTTTAAATTGAATTGAATGATAAAGGGGCAAATCAATATCTTCAGGAAAAATATCAAAGATTTCAGGGATTTCCATTTTTTCTTTAACTAACTAACTATCTATTCATCTATCTAACTAACTCTATTTGTGGGCTAGCGACGATTGGATGAGAAGTTGAATTACAATGATTATAAGAGAAGTAATAGGCTCAGCCCTTAGCAGCCTCTCTTCCCTTTTTATGAAAATATGAATTGTATATTATATTTCACGCATATCAAGCTGTAAATGCACTTTAAAAAAAAAAAAAATAATAGATAATGAATAATAAATAATAAATAATAAATAATAAATAATAAATAATAAATAATAAATAATAAATAATAAATAATAAATAATAAATAATAAATAATAAATAATAAATAATAAATAATAAATAATAAATAATAAATAATAAATAATAAATAATAAATAATTAATAATAAAAATGCACTTTAGTAAAATATACCAATCAAAAGAGTCGGCTGCGCCCTAACTTCGCCCTCCCAGGTTTAAAATAAAGGCAGCCATTCAATTCAATTAAAAAAATATTTAAATATGATCAACTGGTATCTTGAAAGATATGAATTTGAAAAATGTATCAATCTGGACAGTTTGTATCACCAAATGTGTATCAATTTGGAAAACTTTCATCACCTTTGGACTTGTTGAGACGTTCTGAAGGATTGTAGTTCTGGATATCCAACGCTTTCTCAGCACTTTGCTGCACTTTATTCAGTGATTTATCCAGGAGCATATTCATTTCTCTCTCCAGAATGCCTAGATTTCTAAAAACCTGGATAGCACTGCTCACCTTGAAAAAAAGATTATCATCAATTATGACATATTCTGCTTTTTGTTAGTCGGTATAAATTGTAAGAGGAACAGTCTTGTACTTGAAAGTCTGTTGTACTCCTCCATGTGAAATATGACTCAATAAAGAAAATTATAAATGATTATTTTGGATTTTCATGGTGATTTTAACATTGGGGAGTCCAGTCCCACTAGACGTCAAATCTACCAATCAAGTAAAAACATTCCAATGTTTCACAAAAAGTAAGATCCAAGATTAGTATCTATAATATTCATTTTCATCTGAATAGAGAAAGGTTTGGGCATACGCCTGTGTTTTCATTCTACTTTTCATTTCATATTCCTTTATTCATAAATTGTACAATAACATACAATGAATAGTGTCACTTTTATTCACATGGCCTTATCACTAAAATATTCTACTAAACTAACAACTATACATACTAAACTAACTATAAGTATAACTAATAAAATATGATTCAACTAATAAAAGTTGACCTTATTATTTTATTAAGAGAGCAGGTATTCCTCAATACTATAGAGTGCTCTATTTGTGAGGTATCTTCTAAATTCCAATTTGAATGTGTTGGGATTTCCCTCTTCTTGGATACTTTTTGGTAGCTTGTTATAAAACTTAGCTCCTATGTATGTGGGCTTCCTCTTATAAAACTCAAGTCTATGGTTTTGCAAATGTAAAAGTTTATCTCTGTTTCTAGTGCTGTATCTATGATTATATCCTAACGTCAAAATATTTCCAAAGGTTTCTTTTACAGACATAATTGTCTCAAATATGTAAAGGCTGTAAACTGATATTATATTCAAGGGAGCAAAATGTTCTTTTACTGATGCTTTGAAATGAAAAACTTCTATTTTATTTGTGATAAAATGGCATAAAATAATAAATAAATACTGTTATGGCCATTTATTTGAATCCAAGCGCGTACCTGCCGCCTGGATTGTGCCATCTTTTCGAAACTATAGTTTGCTGCAATCGTCTGTTGCATTCGCAGTGAGAGAGTCTCACGGTGTGCCGGCGAACGGTTTTTTTGTTGTACTGGCCGGGCAATATGCTGTTGTGTTGAATGTATAAATATTTGAAAAAGCAAGCAGTTTATCAGTGATCAATACACCAAGCAGGACAAGGAGCCACCATAGCGTATCATCAGGGGTTATATTATATTCCTCTCTTACCATTATTCCATCCTATCTATTTATTTAAATACTGATGATTGATAATTTGGCTCATAAATTAGAAATTACCTCTGGTGAGTTAATTATTTATATTATTTTGAAAATTGCTATAATAATTTTGTCAGTAAACCTTTTGGTTAATTTCAGCTTGGATATTAGTATCAACCTTTATTATACAGTCCACTCAGTTTTATCGTACATTTTTCTGGGCCAAATATTCATTAAATTAGAGATTTTGTTGCATTTAAACTTGCTTTTTCCAATTATAATTCGTATTTGAATGATGGAATTTCTGTTTGTCATGAGTATGCATGTTTGCCAGTACACGTTCAAAACAGGTTCATGCTCAAGGTCGAATTGAACGGCCTGTTTTCTGCTTATCAAGCGTTATTGTTATCGGTTGATTATCATCAACTGCCGATGAATATTATTGTAGTTTTTTTGTGTTTGAATGAATCTGTTTTTTTGATTTCGACTGGTATAGCATCATTCGGATAGGAAATTTTTCGAGTGAAATCAGATTCAAATTGTACTTTGTTTGTTATTTTGTATTTCATTGAAATTATTGGATCCCGTAACAAGGCGTGAGGCTGCAGTACGAGATAAAGATGTTCCATCTTATGATGATTATCTAACGAGTCTAAAACTAATGTAGAGTCTGTGAGAGTTGGGTTTTGTCGTCGTCGCGTGATAAGAGCAGTCATGTTGTGTGCAATCTCTCATTGGACAAAATATTCAACGCGGCCGCTGAAACCTCAAGAAGTCGACTGTGAAAATAACTACGTTTCATCTGTTTGTCGTACTGAATCGGGGAGGTTTGTCGTTTCATTGTCATGAATTTGGGTGACTCGTATAACACTGCCAAACGACGTTTCTTGAATTTAGAAAGACGTTTGGAGTTTACATCGCGTGTTGCCTATCACGACATATTAAAAGACTATCACATGTCATTGATAACCGATCAGTCTGATAAGAGTGGTTATCACATCCCCATGCAATTGTCAAAGCAAGCAGTTCAACAACGCCAAACCACATCATTATCGTAATATTGCATGTGGGTCCAAAATTGCAAACGGACATTTTTGTTGTTTTGCTCAACTTCCGATTATTTCAAATAGCATTGACAGCCGACATACGTCTTGAACTGCGTAGTGTTTGGAGTCTCGTCGTCACCTGGTAGAGGAAGAAGTTGCACACGCATACCGAGTGATATGTTTGTCGACGATCTTGTCCCCTTCTCTATCAGCCTCTATCGTCAAACCAAGGAACTATTCAAACAAGGTGGTTTGAATTGACGAAGTGGGCATCAAATTCGGCTGAATTAATGGAAACGACACGTCAATTTTATCTAAAAATTTTGATTTTGAAAATTCGTTGTCAATTTGGCAACCAGTTGTCGATTCGTTTCATTTTGTAGTCAATCACACTGGCGACAGAGCGACAAAACGGAAGATACTCTCAGCAGTTGCGCGAATTTACGATCAATGGGTTTTCTTGCTCCTCTCACGTTACTATTGAAGTGTTTGATCAAACAATTGTGGCAACACGGCGTTGGTTGGGATCAAACACCACCGTTATCAATAACGAAACGTTGGGAAATATGTCAAAATGAGTTTGATTTATTATCGAATATCTCCATTCCTCGTCATGGGTGTACTTGAATACAACAATTAGTTTAATTAGATTTTGTGACGCATCACAACAGGCACTTGGAGCTGTCATCTACCTGAAGAGTCACGGTGACGATGGATCGCCACCAACTATTACTTTGCTGTGTGGAAAATCGAAAGTCGCTCCAAATAAATCAGTTTCCATTCCTCGGCTGGAAGCTGCACTGCTATTGGCGGAGTTGTTGCATACTACCTATAATAATTAGTGAAAGGTGTCGTGTGTCTCGTGTAATAGCCTTATCGGACTCGACGGTGGCTCTTTGTTGATTTCGGGCCCCACCTTCGCGTTGGACCACTTTTGTTTCGAATCGTGTATCAAAAATTCAGGATTGTCACGTGCAGCAGTGGAAGCATGTTAGTGGCTCCGAAAATCCATCAGATTGTCTGTCACGTGGATTAACACCAGCTGAGCTTGTAAGTCATAAATTGTGGTGGAACGGTCCCACTTGGTTGGAAAAAGAGGAAAATAATTGGCCAGTGAAAGTGGACTTTATCGAAGTTGAAAATCCACCGGAAGCTAAAACCAATGTTCTAGTGACCCTTCACACAGATGCGACTTGTGATAATGTTATATATTCATTAATTCAACGCTGTTCAAGTTACCAACGATTATTACGTGCGTTCATTGTGATTTTGAAATTTGTTCGTGTATTGCCTAAACAGGGTGAGTCTGATTTGAATGTAGCTGAAATGTATTTATGTCGACTAGTACAGAAAATCCACTTTGCTAATGAATTCTCTCAATTGAAGACGGGAAAGTTGTGTTCAGTTCGTATGCAGCGTTTGTCTCCATTCATAGAGAAAGAAATCATTCGCGTCGGCGGTCGATTGTCAACAGCCAATCTCGGTTTTGATAATTGTCATCCAATTATCTTGCCGAAAAAGGACAATTTCGTCACATTATTAGTCAATGATTTTCATCTGAAAAATTGTCATGCAGGACCACGTCTTCTATTATCCTTAATTAGACAATTCTGGATCCTGTCTGGTCGTCTTGTTGTTCGTAAATGTGTTTATCTCTGTAATAAATGTTTTCGGTGTAAACCAAAGATTTCACCTCCTAAAATGGGTAATCTACCGGCGAGTAGAGTCACACAACTGAAACCGTTCGAGCATTGTGGGGTGGACTATGCGGGACCCCTCAGAATTACAATGGCTAAGCGACGTAATCCCGTCATATTGAAAGCTTATATCTGTCTATTCGTATGTATGTCTACCAAGGCAGTACATATTGAATTGGTCTCGGATTTATCCACTCCAGCATTTTTGGCTGCTTTTCACCGTTTTCTATCTCGGCGTGGGCCTTGCAGAGTGATCTAAACCAATTTTGTTGGTGCTCATGAACAGTTAATTCAGCTTTCAAACTTTGTTAACTCTTCTACGTTCCAAACCAGTTTGACAGGTGATTTGTCCGATTATAGGATCGACTGGAAATTTATTCCACCAGGAGCGCCCCATTTTGGCTGGGAGGCCAACATAAAGGCAACAAAATCACATCTTTTCCGTGTGATTGGTAGTCAATTGTTAACGTATGAGGAGATGAATACCGGTCTAGTTCAAGTCGAAGCTGTACTGAACTCGAGACCACTGTGCTCTATGAGTGAAGATCCAAGTGAGCCACTTGCATTAACACCAGCACATTTTCTCAAACTCACCCCATTGAAGGCTTTTCCAATGGAAGATGTGGTTGATTGTCCTATTAATCGTCTTACTCGATTTCAGCTGGTGGATCAACTAGTGCAATCTTTTTGGCGCAGGTGGCGAGTGGAATATCTTCATGAGCTTCAAGAACGAGGAAAATGGTAAATCGTCTACTCCGCTTAAAGTAGGAACTATTGTAATTGTGGATCAACCGAACCTCCTCCACTGCAGTGGCCACTAGGCATCGTGGAACAAGTTTTTCCAGGGACAGACGGCCAAGTGAGAGTAGCCCTGGTGCGTTTGAAGAATGGGTGTCTTAAACGACCAGTCACTAAGCTTTTCCCACTACCCACTCAATAGTGGATGGGTGTAGTGATGAAATCTTTGGTTTTTTGTGTTCTTTGGTTGTGGTTTGCATGTTTGGATTTTTTGTAATTTTCGGTATCGTCATTTAGTGTTTTGAGCCCTAGCTGAAAAATACTTTTCAGGTGGGGAATGTTATGGCCATTTATTTGAATCCAAGCGCGCGGTCTTGTCTGTACGGTGCTGCCGCCTGGATTGTGCCATCTTTTCGAAACTATAGTTTGCTGCAATCGTCTGTTGCATTCGCAGTGAGAGAGTCTCACGGTGTGCCGGCGAACGGTTTTTTTGTTGTTGCCTGGCCGGGCAATATGTGTTAATTGTTGTGTTGAATGTATAAATATTTGGAAAAAGCAAGCAGTTTATCAGTGATCAATACTACACCAAGCAGGACAAGGAGCCACCATAGCCAAAGTATCATCAGGTATCTCCCTACCCTGGGTTATATTATATTCCTCTCTTACCATTATTCCATCCTATCTATTTATTTAAATACTGATGATTGATAATTTGGCTCATAAATTAGAAATTACCTCTGGTGAGTTAATTATTTATATTATTTTGAAAATTGCTATAATAATTTTGTCAGTAAACCTTTTGGTTAATTTCAGCTTGGATATTAGTATTAAAACAACCTTTATTATACAGTCCACTCAGTTTTATCGTACAAATACATATCAATGATTGTTCTATGATAAAAATTCAAGTAAAAAGTTTGAGGGTCTACATCCACTGTACATCGGACTGACAGTTCAGACTGTGATAGTCAAATACTGGAAGTGGATGGGGAAACCAGCAGTCCAAAATAACTGTAAACCGGCAGACCGACCGTTGAACGATCAGCTGTGAACGATCAGCTGTAAACGATCAGCTGTGAACGATCGAGCTGTCAGTACAATCTGACTGGATGTGGACCCTGAGTCCTTTTGCCGGCCCGGTTGGCGCAGTGGGCTGGGGCGTCACAACCTTCAGTCCGCTAGCACTGCCGCTGGTCAGGGTTCAAGACCCAATAGGCATGGCTGTTTTTCACCTCATCATTCACCTTCACACTCATTATCCATTACCCACGCACAAGCTAAAATGCTTTTGTGGTAATCACACGCAATAAAAATAGGTGGATAAGAGATGAATAATAGATGAAACAGAAAGGGAGGAGAATAGGCTACTAATATAGTACTAAGTCATTATTGAAAATAGCACAACTAGGTGATTTAAAGCTGGAATAATGTATGAATAATGATAATAATTTAAATCTAAGTAATTAGGCCACCATTTGTAATTCACCTGAGCTTGGTTCTGAGAGCGCAGCCCTTGGTGTAGCATTTGCTGGCCCTCTTTCTCTACTCTGGCTGTCTCACTTCTAATCAAGCGCTGGTCATCCTCCAATATCTGCAGTCCTGACAAATCCACATCACAGCACAGTTCATCTGGAAAGAATATAAAAGTCTTAACGAGAGAAGAATCTTAATGAGGGAGAATCATAACACCCTAATGTCAATAATTTTGCAGATATGATATTAAAGTCTTGAGCAAAGAAGACATTCCTTCAAAATGGCCGATTAAAGCGAGAGTGTAACTACGCATGGGCAGATCTGAAAATTCTAGAGTAAAATCACTTCTGCCAACAAACCGCTGATGAGATGTCATGAGAGACAGATGGTAAAAGTGGGACTGATTTCATTTCGTCTGCTCGACAAGACTATAGCCTGTACAGTGTGTTTCTAAAGTATACCGAAAAACTTGAGTGGTGTGGTTTCCTGACATCAAAATGAAGAGATAAGTTACAATGAACATGGGTCCTAAAATCATGTCTTACCGAAATTATAATGGTGGAAGATTCCACAATTTTCTTCAAATTTTATAATTTTTAGTGATATCGCCAAGTAATATCTTAATTAAACGAACAATTCTCATGTAAACTTAGCAAAGACGTCAAATGAAAACAATTAGGAGTAAGTAGCATCAAGGATTGTTGTGATTATGGAAAAATAAGTAGTCAATTTTTAGGACATGTAGTCATTTTTTCAGTAAGAAAACTGTTAAGATTGACTTACTGGAGTGTAAGAGTGTTTCTTACTCTGGAAATAATGGACTGCATGTCGGTTATCAATCCCAGTGAATGTAGCTCGTCATGGATCAAGAAGCGTTATAATGTAAGTTGGTAACAGCATTGTTAGGATGGTTGGAATAATTTGGACGGATGGATTTTCATCCGGCCAAATTGGTTGGATGGTTTTGTGTTGCTTTAAACCCACCCAAACATTAAACAAAATTTTAGTATTTTATTGATCAAAACCTAACCTAGAGATTTGAGTTATATTTCAATCATGAGAGATTGTTCTTTCTTTCACTATTCATGTCTGTCATTAGATAAATAAATTAATAAAACACATACTATTCACAAGTTTAGAAGTCCTGTATTACAAGTCTTGTACTACGTACCAAGTTCACTGATGGTGGCCGCCGCCCTGACCGGCTCCAGTCCGGGCAGCCGCTTGGCCAAGTGCTGGATGCGCGCCGTCCTGCGCAGTAGGTCCGAAGTGGCGTGCAGCCTGGCCAGCATCACAGTCTGCGTTTCCAGCTTGTTGAACGGCTCCATCACCTTGCCGCGCAGCCGCTCCACCGATGACAACAGCCGCTGCCAACGAAAAATCAAACATTATACTTTACATCTTCATTTGTTTACAACTGTAGTCTTGATTATAGTCGTCCACAGATCATTGGAATAACCAAGGTCAAGGAATTTCTGAGCCCTGTTGCCACTGTTGTCCACCCTCACCCAAACAAAACATTACTCCTTCTCTCTCTCTCTCACACACACACACACACACACACACACACACTCTCTTACTAGCTACCCCTAAATACGAAGCGGCATCACCGGAGGGAGAAACAGGGCATAATTGGTCGTCCTTGGCTATTCCAATGATCTGTGGACGACTTAAGTATTGTCTGGTCGAGCAAAGAACACATTCTACGAGGATGGGAGAATAACTCCAGCTCTGTAAATATTGGTTTGAAAATTATAAATTTTGTTTCAGAATGAATGAATGATGGATGAATGAATGAATATCGGTCACAGAAAAACATCCTGTGAAAAATAAAAAGGAAAACAATCAATTTACAGATTTTTAACCAATGATCCTGAGTCATTTTCCCATCTCGCCAAAATGTCTTCTTTGCTCGGCCAGACTATAGAAGCCATTTTGACCAAAACCGTTTTATTCTTGAGATATAGTCTGTCGAAGCAAAGAAGACCCTCTGGCACGATGGGAAAATGACTCCAGCTCGTTCAATATTGGTTAAAAAAATTGATTTGGTCTCAAATTGTAGGTGAGAATGTTTCCTACACTTTGAGACCAAATTTATAATTTTTGAAACTATATTAACCGAGCTGGAGTCATTTCCCCATCTTGCCAGAATGTTTTCTTTGCTCGACCAGTCTATAATAACTTCATTCGTCGATAGTGGAGGTCTACAGTTTATATATACTTATTTATTTATTTATTTTTTATGTACAAATATACAAGATGCAGAAAGAAAAAACAGGCTATTGCTCAAAACTTCCTCTATTCCCAATTTAGTCACATAATAAATTAGAAAAAAAACTGGGTGTTTCAGGAGGAATGTGTAATACTCCTCAGGCTGATACGTTGCACCAAGTAGAATAGAATCCATAAGTTCATAGGACTTACCGCCAAAACCGCTTTGTTACATAGATAAAAATGACAGAAAATTGGCATTTAAAAAATCCCCCCCCCTCAATTTTTTCCTGCAAGTAGATAAATAATCATTTATAAATCGTTGATAGGCATTTCATGAATAATAAATTATATTTCAATATTTTTTTCTCTTTATCGATAAATGTGTGTTCTCTGCTAAGATAGAGTTGCCACAAATGAATTCAGTTGGATCAAATTACTACTTCTGTGTCAAATAATTGATGATGCGGATTAAATTCAATCCATTAATCCACAATGAACCTAATCCAATGACTGAGCAGCCAAGGGTCGGTTTCTCCAAAAAAGTTCTTCTGAAATTTTAGTTTCAACAATCAGCTGTCAGTGTATGGTCACATTCATTTCCATGTGTTTCAATTGAGCCAACTGATGGTTTAAATTAAAATTCAGTTCAACTTTTTTCGAGAAACCGATCCCAAGCGTGAAAGGTGAACAAGTTAGTTTACCTGTGTGTGACTCTGCAGGTCAGCCAGGATAGTTTCGAGTTTGTCGACCCAAGTGGCTTGTGTGACAAGCTGGTCATGGTTTTCCAACACTTGTTGCTGCAGCTCTTTCTCCAACAGTGTTATTCCTGACAAACAAAAATTATTATCACATCAAATGGAGAGGACAGTTTCAATTACAGATGGGATAAGATAAAGAGAAAAAGTAGGAAGAAATTATATAAGAGCGATGCATAGTAAAAAATTACGATTTTCTGCAATATGGAAAAAATCTATTACCTTTCAACCCATAAAACAAATATCTTATTAAACTATAGTCCATTCACGATGGCTTGAGACGACATAAACAAAAGATCTGAATGTGTGTGTGTGTGTGTGTGCGCGACTGGAGTGGCTTTGTTTTAGCCACGACATAAACAAGTCACAGCAATGCCGAAAGCACGAGTTTTGTTGTAGGCAATTCAGAATAAGTATCTTCAAGTAAGCTTTTTTATAGATGCACATTGGGAAATTGATTGTTTCGGTTGTCTCTCGACTGCTTGAACCTAAAATGAACAAACAAGTTTTTGTGTCAATGCTTTGGTTACGGTCCCGACAACAAAATTCGCGATCTTGGCATTGCTGTGACATTGTTTATGTCGTGGCTAAAACGAAGCCACTCCAGTCGCACACAAACACATGCAGAGCTTTTGTTTATCTCGTCTCAAGCCATCGTGAATGGACTATAGTTTGTTATTTAGCTCAATCAAGAATAGTTTTATAGCATGGAGAAAGGTTAGTTGTAGTTGATAGTTGACTTCAACTATCCTTTCTGAAGAGATTCATTTGTTATTCAACTAGAATAGCTATGTAATGAAGTATAACTTACTTATTTTGAATAAAAATACCAAATATTATCAAAACACAGTGTTTTATTAATAAAAATCTATTGGTTCTCCAGAGACATTAGTGTATCTATTCAAGTTTACCAGAGATGTATCAACCAAAACCGGTATCTTGATTTTAAATTAATGGATTTGTGGTTTGACAATATCTTGTCTTTTCATTCAATATGGATTCAACTCCCACAATATCACCTTCACAACGTTGTGGGTTAAGTGACAGAGAGGGCTCTTGTGCCTCAACTTCGCCCACAACACCTTTTATGAAGCACTAAATGGAAAAATTGAAACATTTATCTATCCATCAATTAACTAAACAAAAATACATACATTTCAATGGATTATTTTTTATGAAAATATGGAAACATGACATGGTGATAATGGCAGTAATTTTCTTGAATATTAAAGAGATTCTCACTTTCTTACATTGATTGAAATTCATTCGTAGGTGAACCAATAAAATAATGTTCAATTGGAATATATATATATATATATATATATATATATATATATATATATATATATATAAAGATAATAATAGCTCACCATGCGTAAGTCTAGCAAGTTGTTCCGAGACGACGAGAGTTTGCTGGATAGCTTGACTCTTCGTGCTTGATTTGTCCAGGAATGTAGACAGGAACTCTAGAAGAAAAAAAGGAAGAAAGAGAATCAGAATTTATAGTGGTAAATTTGTTACATACTTGAATTGTCCTCTCGACAGTCTGATTGACAAACATAACAAGATAGTTGTTATGGGATAGCTGAAAATGAATGGAGAAATATCTAGGGTTTATTTTTCAATAATAGTAGGGATTATTTGAAATTAATGAATATTCCTAAACTAATGGATAAATAATAATAATTTTTGAGTGCTGAGCCAAAATGAACTCATCCATTGATGTATTACTAAGCTGCATTAGCTTAGGGCTGTTTAAAATAATTGAAAAATAAATGAAAATCAAACACCCTTTCAAAAAACTTTAAAATTATTAAAACAGACATAAATAATTTTAGTTTTAATAATTTTAAAGTTTTTTAAAAGGATGTTTGATTTTCATTTATTTTTCAACTATCATTGATTGAATTTGAAGTAACTTCCCTAAATAGAGATTTTCCTAGTCATTGACCAAACTTACAAAAGTTTGAATAACTTAATACACCCATTTACCAAATGAATAAGACATTCCATGCATACATTAAGTTAGAAGTTGAATTTTCATACTCATAATCATTTATTTGGAAAAATATATAATTCGAATGAATAAAAACACAGACATATTTTGTCCAAAACGTCTTACCAATAGCTCAACCTGATTACTTGACAGCTAGATAACGTACAAAACTTACAACTTACCATCTTCCTCTAAAGCTTTCCATACATCAGTCGGTCCAGAAGATCCCATCCTATAAAAAAGTATTGAATTACAATTCATTGAATGAAATATTGTCACCTCTATCATAGTCAGGCAAATTTTGAATAAAATCATGTTAGTTTAGTTGGCAAACCCTTGAGTTATTTACCCAATGTAAAAGGTAGATCATTCATCATGAAGAGTACGGGGCCAAGTATGAAACCTTGGGGGACCTCATGTGGTAAGTTAAAGCCTTTATCCCAAAGATCCACTTGCACTGCCTGGCCAATAACAGATAGGTATGATTTCAGGAGTCTTATTGAGGCCTCAGTGTCTCTCATAAAACTCCAACTTGGACAGCAGAATCTGATGGTCAGCAGTGTTTGATGCAAGGCTCGAATTGAATAATGTCAAACCTGTGAAAACCCTGCTCTCAAAGCTTCCAAGATTACAGTCAAGATCAAGAGTCTTTCCACTACCTGTGCTGTTGTTCTGCCAACCCATAACTAAAAACAGACCAACAGTCCAGCACTCTCAAAATACCAGCATAATTCAACTGTTTTTGATTAGGCTCTCGAAGAGTTTAGAAAAATAGGTATTGTAATAGGCCTCGTAGAACTTATGAACAGGTAAAGTTTTAGCTTTGAATGAGTTATCTTCTTGAAAAAGTTATATCTTAGCTTTGAAAAAGCTTTCTTCAGGAGAGTACGGAGGACGTCCTATGTGATGAAAGAGTATGGAAGACCTACTGTGTTGGAAGCGTGAGAGGTCCATAGATTGGGAGCATGGCTTTTTTATCACAGATTCACAGTCATAACAAAGTAACTTAATCCTTACTTTCGGAAGTTGCCAACTCTCACAACTCCCAACATCTTCTCAAGAGACTGGGTGGAGAACAAATGTCGTTTCTGCTCTAAGCATAGCTTCCAGTAACTGCAGGGCTGATATATCAAGGTTGTTCATATTGAAGATTGAGCTAGGAAAAAGTTACCTTACCTTGTAACCTTACTTAACTTAGTTGGTCAAACTATAAACACTTACTAATTTAGTTGATAATGAAGAATATCGATAATAATTAACAACAGGAAAATCATAGCAAAGTTTATTAAAATGTAAACTCGCTACCGGCATTATGATACACTACCAACGTCATCAAAGCTAGGAACTACTCCAACTGTCTGATTCATTACAAAATGAAAATTATAAGATAATGAGCTTTGATAATTATTATAATGTCTAGCAAGAATCTCATGTTATGTAGAAAAAATTCTATAATTCTTTGAGGCCAATATTAAATAATTATTATGATGAGTATTAGATTCAGCAGCAACGTACGGTAAGTTAAAGTAACTTAATTATTACTACTTTTAGTTTGAATATAATTTACCTGGATATTTTTTGAGCTAGAAACTTACATAAATGCAGTCTCTTCAACTTTAAGAATCAATAAACTCCCTAAATAAGTTAATCAATATAATAACGTGTAAGTTAACACTATTAAAAATAAATCTTGGAGGTTATGTTATGTTTTCTTTCAGTTTTTGACGTACCAGTATCGACTATTCGTACTATCGATTAACCTATCAACTGCAATCGTGGCAATTGAATAAAATCTTAATTATCCCATATTTCTTGATAAAATCCTTTCTTAACCGTTTCCAATTCTATTCACCTCGATATTCATTGATTAATATCCAATAATCCTGCGACATTCATCTTTTTGTTCTCCGTTCGTTGATCCTTGTTTTTTTTGTTTTGCCGTCATTCGCGTTCGTGTGCGTGTCTTCGTTTGTATTGTGTTTGTGTATTCGTCCATCCGAATTCCGAAAGGTTCTTGCAGTTCATTTAGAAAATCTTCGAACTGATTTTCTGACACTTTGAGAATCAATTATTCTATCGCAGTTTTAATTATTCAACTATTGTCTTGAGTGCTCCTAGCTTGCGTGAAATTGGGAATAAACCAAACACTGGATTTACAAGTTAACCTCACCAGTCATTGGAATTGAAATCAGATACAAATACAATTTCTTGGAGGAAATCTTGATAAGGTTTGTAAAATATCTGGCAAGAAATTGATTAGTAAAATTTGTAGAACCTTCCTTTCAACCCTCTGAAACTTGCTTCAGATTTTTCAATGTACGGTAGGTAATTTAGTCGGACTAGGTTCACATAAAAGACTTTGTTGCTGTTGTCTTTGTGAACGTAACGTTATAAAAATCTTCACCTAATCACTGTCATATTAGTTTAAATGTGTATTAACTTTTAGCAGTTTCAACTAAATGCAAGTTGCAGTATTTTATTTTGTGCATTTTACCTATGTGCACTGTTATATTGCGGTATAAAGACAACCGATGATACTACGCGACATAACAACTCTACTGACACCTCGTTTGTCTTTGTCGCCCTGCGATAAAGACGCGATTGCTGCATCAGTAGATCAACTTGATTGTTGCGCTGAGAGGTGTGAATGAATCATTGAGTAACTTGTTTATTCACTAGCTAATCACTTGTACAAGTTACACCTTACGGTTACTAACATTCAATCAATTTTTTTTCTTTAATAATTTTACTTGTTTTTTCCAGAACTAGCTATGGGTAGCGCTAAGGTTCTAGCTTGGGGCGAGTTCAGTTCGTCTCTTGCGTCGACGGTGCAGGCGCTTCATGGACATGAAGAACTTGTCGATGTCACTCTAGCTGCAGATGGACGCTCTTTTCCCGCTCATAAACTGGTGCTCAGTGCTGCAAGTCCTTTGCTCATGCAGCTGCTAAAGGTAAACATGAATTTACTTGGAATATTTCCAGATATTGAGTTTAGTTTATTGTGCCTTCTCAGTAAGTATCCTGCATTTGATTTTATGACATATTACTGAGTCTAGTCGAGCAAAGCAGAAGATCTTTAAGATGGCTACTTGAACCGAGAGCGCATCTGAAGATCTGGAGATTTTAGTGTAAAATTTCTTTTGCCAACCTTCCGCTGGTTAGATGTTATAAGAGAAATAACCTTTACAACCGCTGCGTCGCCGTTGACCAGTTATAGCTGGAAAAGCTGTGTCAAGTTGGGTTAGGCCTTGTTTTAGGTCAGTGGACGGCCTCCTGTCCCCCGGTCATTTATAAACTCTTCCACAGAGTAGAGTGGTTTAAATGCCAGCCTCAATCTCATCCTTGTCCTGAAGTCCAGAGAACCCAGCCTCCTTATGAAATGAAAATATCCTTTATTAGGCGGAGTTAGGACTAGGAAGTCCTTTCTACCACTCAACCTTAAATCTACCGGCTGAAGATTGAACAGCTTCAGCAATACATGGCAAAAGTGGGACTAATTTCATTTCGAGTATTGAACAGCTGCCATTTTGAAGGAATGTCTCCTTTGCTCGACCAGACTATACCTAGAACCGATGTGTTAAACAGGAAACTGTAATAGATAACTAAAATCTAGAATATCAGTTGCCAAGTTTTCGAATAGACTTGTCATTTGTATAGATTAAGCTAAAGATCTTTTATTCACACACCATGGAGTTTACTAGAGATTGATGATGGTGTAACAACCGAAACCGGTATCTCGATTTTTTAATAAATCAGTGGTTTGACAACGTCTTGTCTTTTCATTTAATCATTTGATAATAATAGCATTTAAAGTGCACTGTAATCAAGTTTTATTCTTGAAAATCCTAGGCTATGAAATGGTTGTACAATGTTGAAGAAATCATTCTGTGGTGTAAATTTACTTACAACAAGTAAGTAAGTAACAAGTTTACTGTATTTACATACTAGCCAATGTAACTTATTGTCTTTTTCGAAACCGCTTTCGTTTTCAAAACCCAGGCTGCCAGCATGTAAATTATTATTTTTTCAATTCTCTCTCATTTTCAGAACTCAGGCTGTCAACATCCGGTGGTTTTATTGGCGGGCATAACTGCGCGCGACTTGGAAGCGCTGTTGCAGTTTGTCTATCAGGGCGAAGTTAGTGTCGATCCTAACCAGCTGCCCTCTCTGCTACAGGCGGCTAACTGTCTCGACATTCAGGCGTTCCTCTCTATCGCTCTTTCCGAGGTAACCTTTGTTGTTAAAATTTTAGAAGTACATGGCCAGTTTCACAAAAGTACAATTGAATGCAACCTCCTTAAAATTACCCTACTGCATTGGCGTCTGATTCGTTCTTATGTTCTCGTTGAACCAATTCTCGTAATTCATTTACACGGTGTACAAACTTTGATCTTTTTTTTTAGTAAGTTGCCTCTAACAGTTGACAGAGTTATACGGTATATAACAGTTTACACACAGCTTGAAGCATTGTTGTATTGTATAGAAAACATTAATTTTGGGTGATAACCTACGGTATAAGATCAGAATAACCTCTAAACCCCCAGAATAGTCTCTCTATGCTACTTTCACTTAGTAAAACTGGCATTCAACAACTTTCATTTCACACTCACCCACTATCTGTATTAAATTTATAATTTATTCAGTAATCCACTCCTTTAGTATATATTACAATATTAATGGAGCCTAATAATCAATAATTAACTAATTAGAGTATTACACAAATCATGAAATGTATGAATTCTCACACATTCGTGTTATTTATATTTCATTAGTTCATTGAAACAACTCAAGTTAAGGTAAAATCACCAGTAGTGGCCATGTTTAAGGAATTTTCTATAGTTTATGCAGAACTGTGGGTTCATATTATCAGTTATCTCATCCAAAACTTGAAAAACATGTAGCCCAGATCCTTCTTGATTGACTTCTTCCTTGAAATGGCTAATATATAAATTTACAACTTAGTTATTAAACTTTTCGTGAACCTCAATTTTGATTCTAAAGTGGCCTCTATGATTCAGTAGTGGCCATGCAATGATTCTATAGTGGCCACATGATGTTTTATGCTCATCAACACTTCAATTTCTCAAGCTGCTTCTTGCAATCATTTAAGAAAGCAAATTTTACATTCAAAAACATGATTTTAACACCAGAAATTATGATAGTGTATATTAAAATGAGTTGAAATGGTAATGCATTGTTGTTGGTTATAAGCCACTAGAAAAGTGAGGTTAAACCAGAAAATAAATATTGTAAAGTTATTTTTCCCATGTAGCCCATTTTAAACAGTCTTAGTAGATCATAAATTCAAATTACATGAACTTTTACAACAATATCTACAACTTCTACAACAAATTCTAATGGGTGGCCACTACTAGATTCTTCACGGTTTCCTGCTCTAGTAGTGGCCAGTCTGCTTTTACGCCAAAATATCTGTTGTATTTGGCTAAAATCCTTCTGAATATCATCCAGGCATTCTAGAAAATGATTCTATCACCAGGAATAGCGAAATTTACGAACTTCCTGGTCATAAAACAACAATTTGTATACATGTGTTCTTACTGAAACGGCTAAGAGAAAACTGAACTTCTTGCAGAAACCACGTAGTCGAGTGAAATAGCGACAATGAATTTCTCTCAAAAATCTGTAATGATGCTCTGCGAGCTCCTACTTGAACTATTTAGCTGCTAAATAGTATAAGCTAAGTCTCTATCGGCTATAGAACCCATTTGAAAGCATCAAATACGTATTTTTAAAGAAAAAACAATTCAAGTGGCCACTACTGGTGCTTTTCCCTTATAAGTTGTTTACATAATTAACATAAGTTAATAAGTTGTTAATAATAATAAGTTGTGAATAATAATAATAAGTTGTGAATATTAATAAGTAGGTAACATAATAAGTTATAAGTTGTTAAACTTACATAATTAAATTGGAATGATCTGGGAGTTGAAAACAGGCTCTGCCTGAGTTTTGATGAATCAAGTTTAATTCAATCCGAATGAGTTTATGATATCACGTCACTTTTCAAACTCATAATTTACGGTCCAGACATCATATTGAAAAAAATTGAATCTAGAGTGTTTATGAGAGAAATAAAATAAACCAATTGACAAAAAAAAATTATCAAAACTTGAAACATATCACACAAATGTTGAAGTAGAATTCTTTTGATTTGATACATGATTTTGCATGTAAATCAATTCACGTCTATACGCTCACTAATTCCAATGTTCGGTTTTGTTTTAACAACAGGAGATGTACAGCCAGGCCGACGAAGTAATGTCGTCGATGTCCGGCGCTGCTCAGACCGGTATGATGTCGCCGACGCGCAAACGCCGACGTAGGCACAAACGGATGTCGGAGCCGAAAGTGGAGTGGCATCATCCGACGTCGGTTGAAGGGCAGTCGACGTCCATTGAGTGTCAGACCGACTCGTTGGATGAGAGTGTCATCGAGAATCATCACCTGTGCATGGAGACCGGATCGGCGGCCGATAATAGTGGATCGGAAACTGTGGAGGAGACTACGATTTGTATTGACGGACAGAGTGAGTACTTACTTATTATTATAAAGTGCTATAATTATATAGCCTACCAGTATAATTATATATAGTGGATAGGAAACGGTGGAAGAGACAACCATTTGTATTGATGGACGGAGTGAGTACTAACTTACATCTTGTAATCAGTACCGCATTTCCCACTAGGCCCAGGCCTAGGGCGCAAAATTTTAAGAAGCGCACACACGAGCGTGGATAAGATTTGATTGGACAAGCGATCGAAAATTTTTTGTGCAGCTAGCAGCAAATATTAATTTTCTTCAAAAGAAATATTCTAACTCATCAAACAATAATAATTTAGCGACCGACATTCACATGCAGTGTTATGAAATATGATTCATAGTTATCACACGTGTACGCTGACGCGACCACCCGGAGAAATAACCAGAACTTTTGTAGAATCCAAGCAAAGAAGAAACTTTCTATAAAATAAGAATTTGACGAACTTCTTATTATCACTGTATGTTTTTAGACGTTGAATGTTTTTTGCAGAAAAGTTGGACTTTGTTAGACCGAGCTTTCTAATGAAGCTCTAAAATTTGATTATTTATTAAGACAGTATAGATTTGAATTATAAATCTTAACGTAAGTTAATGTAATTATTTTCTTATTTTCATACTTTGTGAATGTTGTCCATTAGAAACGTAAGTTGTATTATTTTAGGGTTGAAATAAAAAACTCGCCTTTTTTAAGTTAGGCCTATTCTACACACAGCCTAATAACTTTTGACAGTACAATATCATCAAGAATAATTATTAGTATATGTTTTACTAAGTTTTAGTGAGCCTAAATAAATAGATTTCTTCAATCTAAAACAGTTATTAGAAAAATAATCTATGTGTATGGTGGATGAGGGTGTCGTCATAGGCCGTGGGGAAGGGGAGGAGTTCAGGTGTATGGGGAAGGGGCGCTGAACTGCTAAATGCGGCACTGCTTGTAATAATTATAAAGTGCTATAATTTGTATTGAATTAATTGAAAATTCATTCAAATTAATTGATAATCTCATATTTTGTAAAGAATCGCTGTTCCATTGGTTTGAGTGTTATATTATGATCTATTTAATGCAATTGTGTGTACAGGTTGAGTGTTTGATTATAAAATAGGTCTATTATGAAATAAAATACCTTTATATTGCCAATCCTGGAATTAATCCTTGTACAGGACCATGTTTTCGTGGCCACACAGGTCACATTTTCAAGCTGACGAATTATACAATTCATTGACAACGCCTCAGTCAAATTTTTCAATATATAATTTATAAAAATGACATATTTATTCTAATATATATCATATAATATTTGATCATCCTTGCGAATTTCTCATAATTACATAATATTATGTACAAAAAACAATTGTTATGATATTTTCATAATAGTAGTCTATAATTCATTTTTAGTAGGCTACTACTGTGTTTACTATCATGCTGTGCAATTTACATTAATTTTGTTGAATGCTTGTTGAAGAATAAATCTTAATTGATATTGAATAAATCTTGAATCTTAATATCTTGAATCTAAATCTTGAATCTTAAATAAAAATTGAATAAATCTTATTTGATATTTTTTTCGCAGTTACAACCCTAAAACGCATGCCCTCCGACCAGCCGGCCGAATGTCCCGTTTGCGGCGCTTTCATCAAGCAGTCGCGCAACCTGAAACGCCACATACAGATCAAGCACCGCGACGCGCACGTACAGTTCGCGCACGTGCGCAAACGCAGGCGAAAAACGTCGTCGACAACGGCCGGCGGCAAACTGGAAACGACGACAACGACTGGCGAGGACGGCGCAATCAATGGAGACGACCAACATGACGACGAACACCCAAACACGGAACCGATGTCAGATAACGCCGAGCCTCCCTCTGCCGCACAAGCACCGCAGATCACCGACCTCCAGCCTATGAGATGGTGAATATTTTTTATTTTTACTACTCCTCAATAACATTACCAATTCAGAAACTTGTTGAATATAGTCTGTCCAAGCAAAGAAGACCCTCTGGCAAGATGAGAAAATGACTCCAGCTCGGTCAATATTGGTTCAAAGTTATAAATTTGGTCTCAAATTGTAGATCAGAATGTTTACTACACTTTGAGTTCAAAATTATAATTTTTGAATCAATATTGACCAATGAAAATGGAATGAAATGAAAATATTCTTTATTAGGCGAAGTTATGACTAGGAAGTCCTTTCTACCACTCAAGCTTAATGAGAAAATGACTCCAGCTCGGTCAATATTGGTTCAAAAATTATTGATTTGGTCTCTACAAATCTACAATCTACAATAATTTGAGACCAATCATTTCCTCATCTTACCAGAATGTCTGCTTTGCTTGGACAAACCATAGTTATCCATATTTAATAAAGAGACATGATATTGTTGAATCGTAGATTCATTGCAAATAGAGATACCGGTTTCGGTTGCTACACATTATCAATCCCTGGTAGACCAGAGTCTGGTGTTTACCAGGGACTGATAATGGTGAAGAGGTCGTAAAGTTTAACATGAACCCTTACCCCTCAAAAAGTAAGAGAGTAGCTGGCATGGTAGGGATGGAAATATCTCCCTCACTAATCAATCCCTCTCACTCTGCGAGCATACTGTCAGTTACAAAACGAGATGAGATGTGAGTGGGAATATTTTTATTTCGACTGCTGGCAGCATTGAACAGCTGCCATTTTGAAAGAATGCCTTCTTCGCATGACAAGACTATACCTCTCAAATATCTACTAAAATCATAGAAATTATTGATAGTAATTATATTGATCACGTAAAAACTACTACCTATCAAATTTATACTGTTTTAAGATTGGAATTGGTTCAAAATTATAGTATAGTCTATCAAAGCAAAGAAGACATGCTGACAAGATGCGAAAATGACTCCAGCTCGGTCGTATTGGTTCAAAAATTATACATTTTTGTCCTGAAACTTATTGGAAGAAAAGTTTCAAAATCATGTTGACAGAACATGATTGTTAACACGTATAACATCCATAACAGTAAAATAATTAAATGTTGATCATAATGTTTACTAAAATTTGAGACCAAAATTATAATTTGTGAACCAAGCTGGAGTCATTTTCCCATCTTGTCAGAATGTATTCTTTGCTTGCACAGACAATAATTGGTTCAACAATATACTAGCTATTGATCAATCTTAATTTATGTCTGTAGGTATTCGCCGCTATGGACGTCCGCCGTACCGAGCACGTCTTCGGACGTGCTGTGCTACTCGCTGCCCGCCCCTCAGCTGTCGCCCGTGCACGGAGGCGGCCGAGCTGGTGACGCGGCGGGGGCGGCGGTCACCTACGAGCCGGGCATAAGGCAGACGCCCGTTATCGACTTGACTGATGCTCAGGTGCCGAAAACTGAATGAACACGGCCGAAGCCACATGACAGAGCTCTACTTGTCGCAAGTCTTCTGGTCAGTATGAGCATTGAGGACGATGAGAAGAGGTGACATAGTTGGTCAGCTTTGCACAGAAACAGCTGTGCAATTCAGCTGATAAACAAACAGTTTACAGTGTACAGTGTACTGTTTTTAGATAAAAATCAAAATCACAATACCCTTTTACTATTTTTAAACACTTTGTTAGAAGTTTTTTATTTTGTGTTGGAATAAAAATGCTAAAAGGGACATTCGATTTTTATTTTTATCTATTTACATACTCACTTTGATAGTAGCCCTAGACAAAAGAAACTTATTAAAGTTGCTGTTTTGTATTGTATGGTGATTAGTGTTGTTGCATTTGGTCAAGATTACAGTTATTTAGACTCGTATTATCAATAATTATAGTTCAACTACGATTTCAGCTTAAACCATCAGCTGAATCAATCGGAACACAAGATGATAATAATGTGACCATACTCTGCAGCCGATAGTTTAAACTAGAATTTCAAGTAACTTTTTTAGTTTGAACCATCAATCAGCTGCAGTGTATGGTCACTTTTATTAACTTGTGTTTCAATTGAGTCAGCTGAGGGCCGGTTTCTCCAAATACGTTTAACTGAAATTTTAGTTTAAACTATCAGCTGTCAGTGTATGGTCACTTTTATTAACTTGTGTTTCAATTGAGCCAGCTGATGGTTTAATCCAAAATTCAGATTAACTTTTTTGGAGAAACCGGCCCTAATGGTTTAAACTAAAATTCAGTTCGGACTAAAATTCGGATGTCAAAAACTTGTGTGTGCAACGGTTCTAACTTGACTTGATCGTTGTTTAATTAATTTTTTATTTAAACTGATATCAGTAATACGGGCTTAATTTAGTTTTCAGCTCAATATACGTGTTTTCAATTTTTCACGGTTTATTTTTGTACTTTCAAGATGATACGTTCAAGAAGCACACAAGTTTTGCATGTGAAGGTATGCAGTATTATAGTCTGCCCAAGCAAAGAAGACCCTCGGCAAGATGGGAAAATGACTCAAGCTCGGTCAATATTGGTCCAAAAATTATCAATTTGATCTCAAATTGTAGGAAGCAATTAGATCTACAATTGAGACCAGATCAATAATTTTTGAACCAATATTGACCGAGCTGGAGTCATTTTCCCATCGGGCCAGAAGGCCTTCTTTGGTTGGACAGACTATTATAGTTTTGCTGACGTAGTTTTCTCATGCGCTCATGACACTGACTTCAAATAAGCAGTCAGTAGAGTTTTCACTCAATTACTTGTGATTTATAACACAAGTATGAAATGCAAAAATTGAAAGGAATTGTATCAGTATCGATTCTAGAAGTTTCAATAATTATTACATGTTTTTTCAATTATATTATTGTTGGTTTAATTTTATACATGTATCATATTGAAATTGAATTGAACTGTGAACTCACTGCTTTAAACTAATACTGTAAAGTAATGCATATTGCAGCATAAATACAATCGAGGGAAATGTGCAGTTATTATAATAATTAATAAATTACAATAGTTCCGGAAATTCATTCGATATAATCAAGGGAGTTTGTACAGCTTTTTCACACTGTTATTCAGTTTTAAAAGCGAGGTATTGAAAAAATGCACAGTATTTTCAATTTTTCCATATTCCAAATTAAGGGATGTCGATGTGAATCAAGTAAAAATGCACAGTAATTAATTTTTTTTTAATACTGTATGATACTGGTAAAGGTTATTGTTGCAATTACTCAATCCTTAAAATCTGTTAGTTATTCTACATGGCTTTGACATGTTGTGTAGTGGGGGTTTTTATGTTACTATACATTCAAATAAAAGCTAAATCACTTCAGCTTGTATAGTAAAATTATGGTGTTGCAATCATACAATTGAGTTGTAATGTACAGTAATATTGTTTCATTTCTATTGTACAGTAAATGGTATTGTTTCAACCTTGAAACTACAGTACACAATTGGGTAACAAATCAGTAATTTGAAAATTATTCATTAAAATTATATTGTTTCTACTCAGAAAGTTAACTTTAACATTAATATTACTTGATAAAATTTTATTCTCCTATATAGGATTGCAATAAATGTGCACTGTTTTCAATCAATATTGTATAGTTGAGGTTATTGTGGGGAAAAAATTACACCTTTTATTATAAATAATATTTTGTAGTAAAGGATAGGTAATATAGGTCTAATTGAGAAAGATGTACAACTACTATTGTACGGGTTAACTATTTTGTTGATAATCTATCCACCGATTTATTATTTATTATTTATTCAATTTAAGAATATTTTTTAATTTGTTTATTAGTTATGGGTGTTGAGGAACCGAGAAACATTATAGATCGTGTTTGTGTATGAAAAAACGCTTTAATGCTTCAAAGAATAAAAATAAGTTTATATTATAATATATTTCTAAAAACTTCTCTGGGTCTATTTTCAAACTACAAATAAATGCTGATGAACTAAAGCTGATGCGAGAAGTTGAACGGTTTCGTCTGCTCCTTTTGCGCTCCAACAGCTGATGTTGTCAATAATTAGAATTGTCATTCAGTTATGCCTAGATGATGTTTTTGAAATCAAAAGATACAATTATAGATGCTTCACATCAGCTGTTAGTAAGTTACATCATAAACAAGAGACAGACGAAACCACCTGAATTTTTGGCGTTAGCTATACCACAGAGTATGTATAACCTACAGTGACTATATATACACTGTCACTGTACACTAAACAGTCACTGCAGTCTTATTATAATAGTCACTGTATTTATATATATATATATATATGTTATACATACTCTGTGGCTATACTCAAGTTTAAGATCGAAAAGTTGAAAGCTCAGCTTAAAATCAGCTCTTCAAGCTTCCATCAAATTAGTATTATAAAGAAATCGATAGTGTATTATCGATCTTGAATTTTAAATCGACTAGCTTACCGAAAAAAAGAAAATTCATGTTTTCATCTGATTAATTTCTTTATAATCATTTATAAGGAAATGAAGTCTATCCAATGATCTCAATTGGTTCAAATGGTAGAATTTGGTGTATCATTGAAGTAAAATAATTCTTAGTAATTTTATATATTCACGACTGAATCTTTCCATTATTGAGTAAAGTTATCCTATCGAATAAGTATTTAAAGATTTTGAAGCCATCTCAGTTGTCATATAATTTATAAGAAAACCCTTGAATTATTTTCTACGTCGTTAAATACATGTATCTACATCGTTTCTACACGTATCAACCAAATATTTTGAAGATTAATGTTCTTTAGAATCAATGTAATATTCATGTTAGATTCAATTATTCTGCTTTCTATATCTAGACTCATTACATTTCAAATGTACATAATGTCAATCATCAATGAAAAGTTATTTCGTAGTGGATTCTACCAGCATGTCTTTGTAAATTTCTGTAAAAATATAACTTTATTCTTGTTTCACTTTTCGTACAAAATCGCTCATGGTGACAGTGGTGACAATGGTACTAGAAGTAGGAACAAAGACATTGTTAATTATTTGTATTTTATGATACAACAATATATTCTTGAGCTTGTTGCCTAGCAACGCTATCAGAGGCTTCCTGATAATAATTAAGTTTCCATTGAAAACTGCTAAAAATCATTTTCGTTTCTCGAATCTCTTGGAGATCTGTTTGAAAATTTCGCAATTAATTAAATTAGATTATATTAAAGAGTCTTGAAACTAATAATATATAATTTATATTTCATATTAATTTCAAAACTACTGTGCAATGTGAATACTGTGTTCATTTTTTAAATCTTATTACATCTTATATTCAAATCATTAATGCTGGTTTGCTATCATTCTTGCTAAATATACAGCTGGGAGATAATTAGGCTACAATGAAAATTCATTATTGTAGTGAAATCCAAGGAGCTGAAATGAGAATACAGTTTTTAACATGTCATTGCATAAATTTCAGTGTACTATTTTGAATTCCAGTAATAATAAATTATTTATTTGGGAATTCATCAACGTGTACATAATTCTGTAATAGATGTAATTAGGCAATAATATGGACTAAATTCCAGTATTTCTTTAAAAAAACACAATTTTTATGATGATGCCTAATAGCAAAACTCTTATTGGATATCTATGAGGCAATTTTAGTTGCAATGTAAAATACAGTATTATAAGTAATAAGATTCTATCATAACAGATTTTATTTATATAAGAGCCACTTATTGGCATTTATTCTCCTGTAAATACATTGAACGCTATTTTTTATTGATGAAATATGTTGAATAATTTTTTATGATGTTAATATTGTAGTGAAATAAAGAAAATTATATCATTGAGATTGAACGGCTCTTTTTATTTACAGAGTAGAATAAGTTACCATCTTACCAACACCTAAAAACGGAATTTATTAATTAATTTGGATTTTGTCACAAAATTATTACAATTTGGGAGTGATCTACGAGTAAAGTAATGATATTACAAGCAACTTTGGCAACTTTCAAGCACGTACCAGCGTTTTATTTTAAAATTGAATAAAAAGTCTATAATTCTTCCACTGAATTGAATAATTATTCAAATGAATTAATTTAATTCAAGAGAGTTAACAAAATTAACTCTTATTATATAAACGATATAGTAATTGTAGAATTTAATTATTTTTTATATATTTTATTTATAACAGATACAAAATTGACTCATAACATGGGCTATAGGCATCCAAATAGTTCATTTCCTTGACAAGCATTCAGAAGTCGTGTAATTAAAAGATTTTATTGGTCAAGTTATTCATTTTACATTGTTTACAATGATAAACAAATATAAAATTCTAAAACTTAAGATCTAAAAAAATGACCAAACTCTTACATAATATGTGTATTTTTATATTACTCTATATAATTTTGTTGGATTGGCAAAAAAGCAGAAGCTTGTGCTCTGGCAAGGAATAAATTGGAGTGATTGGGTACAAAAAATTCTCAAACATGATTTATCACACAGACTATTGACTCTTTGAATGCACATAGAATGTAAATAAACGTTTTCTGTGTATTACATTATTCTTGAAATTAAATGATTCAGGGTCGCTTGCCCCGTAGTGGTGTAAGTAGACTTTTTCTGAATTACAGGACTTTTATTTATATGAAACAGACTTTGATGGCTACTTGGCAAATGGTAAAACGTGAATGATCACATTTAGAAGTCACTTGCTTTTCATAACACAGGTAGATCAGAAATATGTTTTTGTAAATGTGGAATCGATAAGAACTTGAATGAATAAACGAGGTGAAGGTGAGCATAGTGTAGATCATTAAAAGTTGCTCAAAAAACCAGTAGGGATCAGCTGATATTTTCTGACTCACCAATCCGGTCACGTGTCTAGAGGCTGCCATTCATTCAATTATTGATGCTAATAATTAATTCACGTTGAGATCTTTGGTATTGTTGTCGAATTGTGGATGGCGAATGGTCATTATTGAGTTGTCGTTGAAATAGATTGACTAATTTATTGCTAGGTAAATAAAATCAAATTAGATTGAATATTCCTTCATAAATTGTGTAGTGTAGGCAAATCTAAAGATCAAAAAACTATCTGATTAAATAATAATTATAGTCTGTTATAATAAGAATAAGAGTTGATCAAAGCAGGATCCTCTAATCAGAAGGGTGATCAAATTTCAAATTCAATGATACATTATAAAAAAGTCATAATTATAATTATCAAAATTATTCATTTATCCCAAATCACATAGGTAGCCTATAATTAAGGGGAGTCAGAAGGGCATAGGTATGTCACCAATGTTAAATTGACCAACTTTATGTAGCCTACCTTTTTTGAGACTCACACTGGTGATAAACTCACAATTTTTGAATAATAGAGGACGTTTATTTATCGCCAATAAGGGATTTATTCAAAATAATTATATTTTTAAAGCAATTTTTTATAAAAATACATTTCCACCAATTTTTCCAATGTAGGTATTTTTATTAATATCTCTGTCAAATTTGAAAATAATGCCACGTTTACGCCGGAATGTTAATAACATTTGTTAATAACTTTTTTGAATAACATATTATTATATAGACTTATATATTATATAACTTTTCATATAAATGTTATTAACATTCCGGTGTAAACGCGGCTTAAGATAAATTGCCAGGAAGATTTCAATACATCATTCTAAATGCTCTTCAACTTCTCAAAGTAACCCCAAACTTGGAATTTAAAGCGATTTGGAACTTTTTTGATTACCGGTACATTGTAAAATAGCGTCTTATTGAACTCTTTTTAAAGTAATTTTTTTTATAATTATATAACTTCAGGTACCTACTTTTTTCCAGGTCCTGAACACTATGAAATCAATAAACTTCAATATTTAATAGCTCTATTGATTATGCTTTGTGACAATATATATATATACCGGTATACTATACTAATAATATGTATGGTATGCGTATATACCTACTATTCTATTTGATTATATAAACTATTGTACAGCCCTATTATACAGTATAGCCTATTATACAGTCAAACGTCTATGCATGGTCACATTGGTCACAGATAAAAATTAATATCTTCATCTTTATTCACCGTGGTTAATTCTCAACAAAATATAAACCATTGATTTTGGCGGCCGCAAGGCAATATAAGCTGGAAGTGAAAAACAACCAAGACAATAATTCAAGGTCGTTTACGCAGAAAAGCGTGGACAATGGAATAACCAATGAGAAATCGATGCGGAAATCGAAACGTCAATAGAATCGGAATGCAAATAATAGTAAAAGAGTAATAAAGAGAAGAAAAGCATGCTGCGAGTAAAAAGAGTAAAAAAGAAGAGAAGGCGGTTGACCGTCAAAATATTGTGCAGGTATCTCAGAGGTAAGTTACAGTCTTTCAAAGCAAAGAAGACATTCTGGTAAGATTGAAAAACTACTCCAGTTCGGTCAGTATTGGTTAAAAAATAATAAATTTAGTTTCAAATTGTAGGAAACATTGTAATCTACAATTTGAGACCCAATTTTCAATTTTTGAACCAGTACTGACCGAGCTGGAGTTATTTTCCAATCTTGCCAGAATGTCTTTGTTGCTTGGACAGACTAATAGCCAGGTCAGGTCACAAGAGAAGACCTTGATCTGCTGAGCCGGTGTGGATGGCAAGTTGTGTTGTGAAGCCAGTTGGTGTTCTGACGCGCTGGTGTGCGATTGTCACGGTCGCTATATCCGAATTAGTGTTCGCTATATCCGAAAAAGTGCACGCTACATCCGAATTGTTGTTCGTTATATCCGAAAAAGTGCGCGCTATATCCGATCAGCGATGGCTAATACCACCGCGCAAACGCCGGTACCTCCTATTGCCAGGTATTCATAACAAATTGAGATTGATTTGATAATTAATTGTTTGTGGATACAATGTAGCCTACTGTAATTATCTTTCCTATATTTTTGTATATTTAACTTTTGTATTCTTTTCTTTTCTATATTTAACTCTTTCTTTATCCTTTATTCTTTCTTTACAATTGCGACTTGGTTTCCAAGTATAAGCAAAGGATGAATGTTATTCACTGTACTCCTATTCATAACAAATTGAGTTGAATTTTGAATTGTTTGTACAATAGGCCTACTGTAATTTGTTTATTTTAAAACTTTATTACAGCGGTAGGCTACGGTACTTTTAAATTTTCCCAGGTCAATTAGCGAATTTAAAATATTAAAATAATTATCTTGAAATATTTATATAAATGTGAATAAATTCGTTACGGTAGCTTATTAGTATTTTCCTTTTCTTCTGTTAATTTTCTTATCCACTTGATTATTATTGATAGGATGCTATTTAGGTTTAGGTATTTAAATTCATAACGAATTGGATTAATATACTGCTTAATTATAATATTATAATGATTAGGTCTGTTATTATTATTTGCATCAAATTTAGCAATTGGTCTAACAAATTATATATTATATGGAAATTTAATTTTTTTAGTATCATATTTTAGTGAATTATATATTTTTAGGAAAAATGAGCATTGGTACTTAAGCATCACAGCAATAGACGTAATAAAAAATTTTATTAATTTCATTAATTCAATTAATGATTTGTTCACTAGGATCCTATTCCAATAGACTGGATGAGTAATTTAAAATATATGAGTGAAAAAATAAATGAGATGATTCAATAGCTTTATTGTATGTTAAAAGACAAATTCTGTTTGAGAAATAAAAATAAAGGAATGTCACTCAATAAATACAATCTTAAGTATTATTTACAATAGGTATTTATGGGTAGCCTAAAAGACTAAGTCAAAACAAATAAGTCAGAGAACCAACAAAATACTTCAACATAAATACCTTACACTGAAACCAAACATTCTGTGGGAATATTGTCGCTCTATGTCCTATAATATTCTTATACAATAATGTGAAAACGATTTTTTTTATCAAGTTATTACAGATATTATATTTATATCAGTTATAAATAAATATTATATCAGTTGACTTTACAATGAGTATAACAAATGTAATGAGAAACGATCAATTTAGCCTACATAATTGAAATTGATGTTGTTCTAATATTTCTTTATTCATACTAAATATGAATTTTAAAAAGTAAATGACTTTTTTATTTTTGCAGACACAGATCGAATATCTTCCAAATCAAAGGTCTATTATTCTGTGGCCTATGAATAGGCCAAATATAAATACTGTGTAAATTGATTAATGAAATAATTAAATTTGAAGAGTAATAAAGTAATTAATCAATTGAAAATCTATTAACAATATGAACGATTCACTGTGAAAAAATCCAAGTCATCTCTAGTCACCAAAACACGAATATGGGCTACTATAATGATTATTCTTATATGTATTATTAGTGTATATGTGAGAAAATAGAACTAAATCTAAATATTCCTCTGTCAATTTTCTTGTTCATCTCCTAAGCTAAAAACCTAAAGCCATTTTTGAAGACGCGTTAAACTTGACCTCAAGGTCGTTAACCTATAGGCTAACGTTCGCCTAGTTAAAATAAAAGTTGCGGTGAATCTAGCGGTGGGCTAGCAAAATACCTGTTGCCGATCGAAAAAGAAGGAGAAGACGAAGAAGAAGAAGAGAAAGAAGATCGAAAATGATAGAGTTATTGTCCGCGCAAGCTGAGAAGAAACGTCGCCTCAATACACTTCACATTGTACCGGAGTCTCTTCTCAGTGTGCGCAAACTATACCTCGCAACGAGAAGATATAAGTAGTATAGGTAGGTATTCCGTAAATAGTCGGAAATAAACGAAAGAACGAGCGATTCTGAGATTTGAGCACGTTTAATTTGTTTTTTGATGTTTGAAATGACCCTTAAGAATTTTTAAAGTGGAGTTGATAATGAGGTTGTAATGTATAAAAGCATAAAGTTGGAAGTAGATAGAAATATGAAATATTTTCTGTCATTTCTGAAAGACAGAAGTTATTATTTATATTAGTTTTTACTATTTCATTATTTGTCAGAAGTTATTATTTTCATAAAAACTCATTTATTATTTTCATTATAGTTGATTATTTTCAACGTTCAAAGATAATGTATTTATCAAAAGTCGGTTACTTATTTAAATTCATTTATTCAACATTACAAACACGAGATTTTCCAAAATACACTGAAAATTATAAAAGTAATATAAAATCAAAATTGAAATTTACAATCTTTTTTGAATAAGGTTTTAGTATACACCGAGAAAATCTGTTTGGGGCACTATCATGTTTTTCAACATCATGAAAGAGTTAACTATTATGATAATAATATCATAAATGGATTCAAAGTTATTAAAAATATTGAATTCAGATATTTAAATGATCAATCAAACATTAATGAACTACTAATGATTGAAGACATTGGATTATTATACGTGCTGACGAACAAGTTGTTCAACATTTTTGTTGTAATGGAAACGGGGCTTAAATAATCCAAGACATATAAGAATCAATCTTTAAACGTAGGATGGGAACAAAAACCTACACTGAACAATGGCAAAGTCAAGTCTGAAATTACACTGATAATATCTATATATCCAGAGGCTCAATGCTATCCATTGTATAAAATATAAATCAAGGTCTATTTTTGTCATCGACCCTTACGCATTGCTTTGTTGTCTGATATCGAGCGAACAAAGCCTCTCAGAATACGATATGACAATTGAAGAAATAGAACAAAATTTGCATTATTGTTTGTGTTGTCATCAAAGCAAAGAAGACATTTTGGCAAGATGGGAAATGACTCCAGCTCGGTCACTATTGGTTATAAATTTATAAATTTGGTCTCAAATTATAGTAAACATTCCTATGTACAATTTGAGATTAAATTCATAAGTTTTGGACTAATATTGACCGAGCTAGAGTCATCTTCCCATCTTGCTAAAATGTCTTCTTTGCTTGGAAAGACTACCGGTAACCAGGGTGCTGAAGTTGGACTTTGAATTTTAAACTGTTTCAGGCCTACTGGTTGAAAGCCAAATGACCGTGAGTTCTAGGACTCATGAAATTTTCATTCAAATGCATGATTTTTCAAATGATTGAAAAAATATAGATGAAATGTCTAATAGATAATACTACCCATAATATTATGTTGTTGTGTATCCATTCTTTTTACCACCTTTAAATTTAAACCTAATAAAAATCACTTTTAAATGGTAATTAACTTTTACTCACATTGCAGTGACTCAAGTTTCGACTTGTTGTGTGGTCATCCTCAGTCAGTCTAGAGATGCGAAGTTTAAACCTTTGAATAGATTTCAATATATTATTGAAATTGAATAGGCTACTGTTTGAATAGAGAACACTCAACTCAGATTAAAATAAACTGATTTGAGTGATAATACAAAAGACTGAAAAAACACGGCATTAGAACAATCTCAAAGTAACTTAGCTACAATGCGAAATTGAATACCGTAGCCTATTAATAAAGTTCAAATTGGAAAACTTGTGATCTTCATAGAAATGAACTGATCCTGAAAAATAATTAAAGATGATGAAGAAGTGTTATTGAAGATCTGGTGTCAAATATGCCTATTGGATGAGTCCTCAAATTACATGAAACTGCAAATAAGAAGTACACAATCTGAATTTATTTATAAAAAGATATCAGAAGGATCAGAATTGAATTGTATGAGTATACCATACTTCAATTCAAAGATATTCTACGTTATTCTTGTAATAATTGAACGAATATAATATTTAAAAAAATCGCAATAAAATAGTAGTTGAACTTGAAATAAGAACAAGAAGCTCATAAATTGAGAAGAGACGAGAGTTGAATTTGTAGAATTTAAAGTACGAATAATGTTGCCAGAATTATTTTGAAAAATAGCTTCGGCTATTTGATATTTTTATTACAATGATACGGTGTGTTTAATGCAGCTATACTGTAATTTGGATCAAGATTATAATAGAGATTACCTATTCTATTGCTTCCCATAGAAGCGATTTGATAGCCAATCTAATAAAAATTGTTTCAGCCTTGAAGCATCAATTCACATCAATTTCATGAAATTTATTTTTAAATTGCTTCTATTTCCCTGAAAATAAACCTAGAGAGTCTACCGCAATCTCAGCAGTAGGCCTAGTCAATAAGCTAGGTAGGTACCTAAGTTACTCGAAATTATTGTTTGTATAATGACAACCGTCAATAAGATGCTAATGCTTAAGAAGCCTTTCCTACTGTTGACTTTTTATTCTTTGAAATTGTAGATGATTTACTCGAATCGAGTGTTTGATTGGGAATCTGTCCTCACCAGCAAAATAAATGGATGCAATTAATTTTGCAGTTTTTCACTACATCAAAACGTAGCCTATAATATATAGACGACGAGCTGAATAATGCTGCAATAAGACTTCTCCAATTAAAAACCAATAAAAGAACAATCAAGCTTCATCAAACATGCACATTTTGTTCTTTTCATATTCATGTCTTTATGTAGTCATTAATAATCCTATTCTCATTTTGCAGACCACAATCGCATAAAATTTTTTAGAAGTGTTTCTATACAAAACTGTTTTTTTACAAAGTTTGAAATTCTGGTGAATTGAAGATTAATTTTGCTCAATAATTTTAAAGCTTAATTTTTTGTATTTTTTCAAAATGATTCTTGGTACGTTTTCATTCATAATAAAATAATATTGAAAAATTATATTATACTTTATAATTCAATTTTTTGTTTAGGGCTGCCTCTGAGGCATACATGTATTTTATATATGTATAATGAATAAAAAACACAGTTCTCTTCTTATGTTTTCATCACAACATGAAATTTTTCGCCATCTTGTGAGAGGTATTATGAAAAATGTAAATGGAATGCACAATAATTCATTGCACTGTCATGTTCCAATAAAAAGGGTGATTTTCTCATCATACATATTAATATAATTGATCTATATTCCAATTGACAATACTATTCCACGATTCAAAAGCGTAGCCTATTTGATAAATAAATATTGTCAATATCAACTATATTAGAATGTATTACTACTCAATCAATTAGCACAACAAAGAATCCGTAAATAGAAATGATCCGTATCGGTAGCAACCAATGACCGGCATTATTATCTCGAATATATTCTGGTACTGTAAAACACTATTTTGATAGAACACATAATAGTAGGTATTCCAAATTATTCTGATTAGTTTATTAAGATAGGGAAGTTCGATATGCATTCAATTCTATCAAAGCTGATAAGCCTACTTGGAAAAAGTGAGTGGACTACATAAGACAGATTAAACACATATACTTTGGTATATTCAGTCCAAGCAAAGAAGACCCTCTGGAGTGGTGAGAAAATGACTCCAGCTCGGTCAATATTGGTTCAAAAATTTTTGATTGGTCTCAATCGTAGGAAACATTTTTATCTACAATTTGAAACAAAATAAATAGTTTTTGAACCAATATCGACCGAGTTGGAGACATTTTCTCATCTTGCCAGAAGGTCTTCTTTGCTTGGACAGACTATACTGTATCATCAATTCACCACAAAGCATGCATAATTGTGAATCAAACTTTTATCAGATGAATTCATCGAACCAGGATGCCAACACTATGAAATCAAATTTTCCTCACATTTATATTTTATGTTACAAACTCTTTTATTATGCCACTGTTATCAAATAGAACAAATTTCTCCTTTTCTCAGCCTCTACATCCATTCAGTCATCAGTGATAGTAAACTATCAATCAATATTATTCATTCTACTCTTATTGTATTCAAGCGTTCTTTTTTTGGTTTCTTTGTGCTATTTGAATAATTTCTAACACAAATTCAAAATTAGAATTTTTGTGGTAAACTTTATTGTGCTCTCTTCATAGAATATGCGTAAATGAATTAACAATCCAAAGTTTTAATCAACGATTTAAAATTTGTAGTTGAAGTGTAAATATATTTTTGATCTCACATTATATTTTTGTGTTTCATACTTAGTTCAAATGACAGAAGAAAAAAGGTAAACAACTCATAATCAATTATCTAATACATTCGTTCCATTATCGTTTAACAATAAAGTATTATTACAACAATATGCACTTGATATGCGTTAAGTGTAGAATTGCAAATCAGGAATTTCCATTAAAGTTAACACAGCTATTTCATTATTTATACAGGATATTCACTTGTTAATATTCCAATGCCATTGAACAGAATAAAACTTGTCTGTTTACACATAATTATATGCTTCGAATAAGAAATCTATCTCTAAGTGATTGAAAAGTTATTACCTCATTAGTCATTAGTCATTAGGTACCCGAACATCACTTACACTTTTTTCTACGTTTGTTCTGCTATTTTTCTATTTTGCAACCTCAGTAACTTACTTCTTTGACTTAATAGTGTGGAAGACTTGGAGTGAACACTGAACTATATCTATATAGTAGCTATATCAGCTTATTAGAGTTACAAAATCGAATTCTAATCTTATTGTCATTTCTCATTTGTGATTTAAAAAATTAAAATCTAAAATTCTTCAAAACATCAAAATTTTTGAAATTTAGGTACATTTATTGAAAATTTTATTGGAATATAATCATCATCTCCTCGATATAGGCTTCTTCAAATGATGTTCAGGTGAACTGTTTTATAATATTTGTAAATTGATAGGATAAAATTGTTCTCATCGAATAAAAGTTCAACAAATCTCAATATGAATTGAAAAAAAATATATTCTAGTGAATAAATTTCAAGTTATTCTATCAATTTACATAATTTCAAATGGATTGGATTCTTGAATAGTTTGGTAGGTAAAGATATGTGAATCATATGTGTTGAATAGTAGAATATCCTGAAGAAATTCAATGGATTTCCATAAATACTGTATTCTAATAAATCAGATCCAATAAGATGCTATTAATTTTATTCAGCAAATAATATGGCTAATAAACAAGAAGTTCAAACTTGTGATTTTCATTTTTTCTAAAAAAAAACAATAATTTGGAAGTGAAGTTTTGATGTAATCCATTTGTAATTAAGCTAGCATATGTGACAATGCAATGAATATGATCAGATCAATAGCCAAACATGGAGAAACTTTTGAAAATACTTCCGAGCTCATCCTTGACATTTATATGGAACAGCCTCCATCCAGTCTAATGTGTGAAAATAATTATTATTTGTTAAGACTTCGCCTCTCTGCTGCTGCTTCTCATCTCTTCCGATAATTCATAATTTTCTTCGATAGAATAAAATCATATTGAACAAACATTTAATAATTTAGTTATTCATTTAAGCTGTACATTCATACAAAATACCGAAATCAGGAAAAACCAGGCATAGTCATACTACTATTCCTCTATAAAACAATTTTCATCAAATTTATTTTAAATAAGTAATAAGGATTATAAATATTATTAATGCATAATTACTAATTATCTTCATTCTTGCTTCTATTACAATGTTTTTCGTATATTATTTTTCAATCATAATAGGCAACAGCGCGGTGCGTACTAGAACTTAACTTTTTGATAATTTATTACTATATTTTATTATTCCCTTTTAGTCTAAACGTGCATGAAAATTAGTTTTTTATAAATTTTATATATATTAATTTTATCAAATAAATCAACAGAAAAATAAAACCAACTTGCATTTTACCATAGAGAAAGAATAAATAAAGTAGCTATTCTTATATAAATAGTTATTTTAGTATTACCATAGTTTATCAATAGAAGTAACTTCAACATTACTGTCCTTTATGATTCTACTGTCTTGTAGAATAAATCGATTTCTGGAAGATGTAATTGAATATCACGGTATTGAATTGAATTTTACACATTTTTGAAAATAAAAATTACAATGAATTTCAAATATTGGAATTCAATGGGTAGGCCTATAACCATCATAAAATAATAAATATTTAATTGCGGTAAATCTTTTTATTTTTAGATTATTGTCGGAGAGAAGCGTTTGCTGCGAGAGTGATAATGAGAAGAGCTTGGATGAACTTAGGGAGGCTGCAATTTTAAGCAAACTCGTCTACACTACAGATCCAAAATACACCGATGATGAGTTGGAAATATTTTACAAAGTGGAAGAGTTACGACAAAAGGTTCTCAGTGAGTAATCCATGTTAAAACTTATTTAGAAAAAAGTTTCAGACTTTTGAACAACTTATATCTCACTTAGCAGAAGTACTGATTATTATGTTATAAATCAAATTCAAATTATTTTTGCATGATCAAGAACATTACAATAATATAAATTATTCACATGATTGAAGTAGAAATTTCATATTTTCTAGACGACATTATAGCAGTTATTAAATTTAGGTGTATATAATAACAAAAGAAATATTTAAATATGTAGTGAATATTTATATGTTTTTAGTATTTTTTAGGAGCTTAAATAAAGATTTAAATTATATTTTGACCCCGTGCAGCTTTGACTCAGAGGGGTGGCAACAACTTATTTTTCTGAAATTATTGTAAAATCATTGATATTGCCTGTTCTGACAAGATGGGAAAATGACGCCAGCTCGATCAATATTGGTTCAAAATTATACATTTGATTTAAAATTCTAGATCAGAATGTTTCCTATTATTTGAGATCAAATTTATAATTTTTGAACTGATATAGGCCTATTAACCGAGCTGGATAAGTTATTTCACCATCTTGCCAGAATGTCTTCTTTGCTTGGACATATGGACAGACTATACTGAGTATCATTTCTTACTTTTGTTTTGTTTTTTATTGGAAAAATGATTTATTGTTCATATATTATTTGATATTATTTTTTCTTCAACGGACTTGACAGTCATCACCAAAGTCAAAACCTATAAAAAATTTATAAAAACGACGTTTTTTAGAGAGGTGTGAGTACATACTCCTCCATTGAAAAGTGAATATGGTAATATTACAAATTTTATGGTATTTATATTTGGTAATCATGGTAGACGCCCACGATGCACAGTCTAGTAAGCTTAATAATAAAGCTCACATCAGTCAGCAAGCCTAATTAGAACTTTTAATCATTCATTTATATCTTATTCATTAATTATCAAAATTGGCGAATAAAAACTTATAGAGGATTGCCTGGAGTACAATTTTTTCTTGTATGATTAGTAATAAAATTCCTAAAATCTTATTGGTCATTTTTTCAGGCGAATTAGAAGATGACATCAGAACGGATGATGATTTCCTCATAAAGTTTCTCAGATCAAAACACTATGATGTTGAAGGTGCATTCAATAAGGTAAATAGCGACAAGTCAACTTTTTATTGAAAAATTAGTTTTTTATCAATTAAGTTTCAGTGTTTCAGATTGAATATTTGAGGGAACTGGTTGGAATCTATTAATTATTACCCAAATCCTCAGGTATAATACCATAAATGATCACTCTCTTAAGTTTTCGATTATTATTGATACAATTTTATTGATCAACTCATTTAAATGGCCTGCATGAGTAGAAAAATTATTATTTGAACTCTTCATCAAGAAAAATTATCCCCAAGTTCTTCTTATTAACTTATACTTAGAACACAAATGTTCACTTTGTGATTAGGGCTACTACTAATGTATACTAATTCCTTCACAGAGAATAAAATCATTTCAAGGGTAGCCTACTGTGATCATTTATTAAGTTAATAGGGTGAGAAAATATGGATTAAAATTTAGGCTACTGTAACTTAAATCAAGTAAGATCAGCCCAAAACACAAACAGTACAGTACAGATAATATAAATACAATACAGTCTAAATGTATATAGACAATGAAAAATACATCTGAAACTCCACCACAGTTTCAATCGTTAATTTTAATCTCCAATCAATTAGGTATCAATAATATTATAAGATATTAATATTATATAATATTATTGGATTTTAATCTCCAATCAATTATCAATAATATTATTGGTAAGAGGAGATCGCCCTCAACCTATTAGCTTGAAAAATTAAGTAGGCTAAATTCTTACCGGTACCTACCAAGAAAAAATTAGAAGTAGGCCTATACTGTACCGTATTAGATGAGAAGTGATCGATTATAATTATTCATAGATTATATGAATCGAATTTACGAATGAAATTTCACGCATATCATGAAATATCAAATAGGTAATATCTTAATATTTTAATAATTAATAATTATTGAGTGAGAAAATTTTTTTAATTATGATTATTTATAGTAATTAATTGCATAATGATTTTTACTATTATAAATAATAGTATAATCGATTTATAGTAATCAATGGTTATTGAGATTTTGACTTTATTAAGGTAGGCCTATATAGTTACTCTATGATGAAATGTGAATCACTATAGATTTCACTTTAAAACATAAAATCTAGTAAGAAAACATATATAAGTGAATCACTTGAGATATATATATATATATATATATATATATATAAACATATATAGTGAATCACTATAGATTTAACTTTAAAACATAAAATCTAGTATTAAAACATAATAAGTTAATCACTTGAGATTTTGACTTTATTAAGGTAGGCCTATATAGTAGGTTACTCTATGATGAAATGTGAATCACTATATTGACTACCTATATAGTTAGTGCTCCACACAGTAGAGGTGGAGTATTAAATTGAATTGTAGCCTATCTATTAAACTTTATTATTATTCTATAGTAAATACTATACTGTATCAAAATAGGCCTATATTAAATTGAATTGTATTGGAAATTCAAAATACAACTCTAAACAACAGTTACTATTCCGTCACAGAAAGGCCTAAATAGTAATGAGTGAAACAATCAATTGTCTCAGGTATATTGTATAAATTTCCTGACCGGCTACCTTTAGCCGTGCGGCGCATTTAAATCGAGTGCGTTGTCTCGGACAAGGAAAACGTGTTTTTTGTTGAGCAATGTCAGTCAATAATGGGAAAAGTATATAGTCTCAACGACTCTCAAGAGCACGGATTTGCTCTCAGCAGGAAAAAACCGACGAAGGTCAAGAACATGTTTTATGTTGGATCGGAAGTGATGTCATTTTACATGCTTGTTTATGTTTTTTTGTAGATGATAGTGTACAAAATATATACACATCTACACAGTAAATATATACTTATACACAATAAATATAAGACTTATAAAAAGGACTTATATAGGACTTATAGTGTTCATTATATATAAATTAGTGTAAAATAGTGTGAATAGTGTATGTATATGTATAGTGTAAATTATATATTTTTAGGCTGTAGTGGAAAATAATTAACATAGCTTTTTGAGCAAAATAAGATTGGCTACCATTGTTTCAGTCTGAACAGTTTTTCATGACTAGATGTAGACCAGTTAAAATATTTTTTAATTGTCTAACTCATTAAATTTTCCAAAGTTTTATTATTGATGAAGTATTAAATTGAGGCTATAATCAATTTTATTATATATCCCGTCATAAAGCTTTCATTGAAGATTGAACAGTCTTCATGATGATTGTAGACAAGATTAGTACCTATTATATTAAGTTATGGAATCTTCCAACTCTATGAAAAAGTCTCACAAATTGATCAATCACACCCACCCATATAGTAGGTAACATCTACTGGAAGCTAGTTGTAAGAAAGTTGAAGCTCAGTGGAATTATTCCATCTTTGATTGTTATAGATTTTGACAGAAAAATTGTCGGGTGAGTCAGCTGGATCAGTGTAACAATATATTCCTCTTCTTTATGTCAACATTATCAATCTAGGGTGGAATCATATCATCAGTTTATTGAATTTTTTTGCCAGCTGCCAATTTGTTTTTGGAATTCTATAAATGTTATTATTATTTTATTATCTATGTTTTTCTATAATAAATCAAGGTATTATATACTATATATCTTTCACTTCAAGTAAAGTACGGTAGGTACCTAACTCACAATTTCGTTGCTTGCCGGACGGTTCGGGGCAGTGAGGGGTATCTAATTAAGGGTAAAAATATGTTAGAAAGGAGAGGCTTAAGGTGAAGCTTGGTCTTGGGGTTTTTATTATAAGTAGGTACTATGATATAAAAGTCATATGATATGATGTATGATATAGATGTACATAGAGCAATATGTATATACTATGTAGCACCCGCAGCCTCACCTTATTTGACATGTTCTTATAAGAACATATACTCTTAGGAGTTATCTAACCTATACACCTATCTAGATCTTAGTGCCCTGAAACGCATCCGAAAAGAAACGAAGTCGCAAGTAGCCTACCTACTGTTAATTAAAGTGAGAGTTATTGACGTAATTTATTATAATTATCATCAAAAGCTCAAGTAAAATGAAGGGAAAATAAGAAATAACCTATTTAATATTCTTATGTGATACCGTAGGTACTACACGATGATCTACAATGATGATCTTTATAGTTAGAGTTTGTACTAATATTACTAATATTGGTTGTTGTCAGCTGAAGAACTACGACAGCTTCTACAGGCGTCACGAGAACTGGAAAGAGGTTCACGTGGACGTGACGAGTCACGTGTTCGGCGACGGTGTGGTGAACGTGCTGGAGCAGCGTGACGCCCTGGGCAGACGGGTGCTCTGGTTTCGCTCCTGCAACTGGCAACCCAGCATTGTCACTCCTGATCAGCTGCTGCAGGTCAGATATATCATCCTTTGCTTAAAAAACTTGGAAACCATGTCGCAATAATAGTAAAGAAACAATAAAGATATGAAAAGTCGGGCAGAAATCGAACTATGTGTAGACGGTTTGCAATAATACTTGAAGCTATATAGTCTGTCCAAGCAAAGAAGACCCTCTGGCAAGATGGAAGAATGACTCAAGCTCGGTCAATATCGGTTCAAAAATTATAAATTTGGTTTCAAGTTGTAGGAAACATTCTTATCTACAATTTGAGCCTAAATTCATAATTCTTGAACAAATATAGACCGAGCTAGAGTCATTTTCCCATCTTGCCAGAGGGTCTTCTTTGCTTGGACAGACTATATAACTATGTGTAGTGTATTTATTCGGTATGCAATAATAATGAAAGCTACAGCAGGTGAGATCAACAAAGTTGAGCAGAATGTAACAAGGCTATGAATTGTGTAGATCAGAGGTTCCCAAACTTTTCCAACCAACGGCTCCCTTTCAGTAGACCACAAATACTAAATGGCTTGACGGCGCCTCTAGTACAATATTTATTAAAATACAGTCTATATAATACCCCAACAGCCTACAATACAGGTACAGTAGGCCTACCAATCCTTTTATAATATTTTTGTAACCAGCACACACAATTTTTCAGGTTTCTTAATATTTCTCACAGATTGGTTGGTTTTTGATAAAGTTCACCTGTTTTCTTTGTTCTTACAGCAGATGTCAAACGAAATAACATTGAACATAAGATATTTATTGTTATATAGGGTAGCCTGATAGGGAAGTTACACCAAGTTCTTAATTAGGCTATATAAAAAATACACTGAAAAGAAGTAATTCAATAACTTTACTGAACTCCGTTCACTTTGAAATTTGAGCAAGATAAAAATATCATAGAGCATGAACGTAGACTACAATTACAAACCCTAACTATAACACATTCATTCAATATTGTATCACAATATATAAAATTGTAATTTATTGATTAAATGGATGAATATTTCTTTATAGCTAGTATTATCTCTGTACTTATTCAACAAGCGAAACAATTTATCCACTTCAAAACTATTTTTTAAAGTTTGATGTGAAATTCTGTGATTTTTCCCATGTAAAACTCAATATCACATCACCCTCATAAAATATTATTTATCTTATGAATAAGGAGCATGATTTCCTGAAGCAACTCAATTTTTCAACAATCTGAATAGACTATCGAATTCAACTGGAAAGATACTCAACATTTTCTGCAATAATCATCATTCAAAATTGATATTTTCAAGATTATCACAACACAATTTATTCAAAATACAACTTTCCCTATAATATCCCTAGCCAATAATATTTCAATATAAATTGTAAGTATAATATTGTAACATGATTTTTCCCAATACAACCTCTTCTATAGATTTCTCTAAAATATTTCTAGCCAATAATTACAATATTGCTGTTGCAGGCAGGTGCACTGAGTTCAGAGCTGACATTCCTGGAGCCAGGCACGCAGCGGGCCGGCCTCGTCATAATCTATGACATGAAGGACTTTGGACTGTCGCATCTGCGCTCCGTCACTCCCTCGTTCGCTCGTCGTATGACATTTTTCATGTCGGTGAGTGACTTGAATTTTTCCCAAAATCCGAAGCGAATATCTATTTTGCGTTACCAACTATAAGAACTATAGTAATAGTAACCAATAATTTTTTCCTCAATTCCAAAAATAATATCTATTTTGAGTAAATGATAGGAGCAAGTGACAAAAAATCTATTCTCTTGGAAAGAATATATTTCCTGGTAATACAATAAAAATGAATATCTGAATTTTCTGGAAATAAATAATTTATTGTGTTAGTGAAACCCAAAATACCATGATCGAGAAATATCCGATACCCCTATCATTTCACGAATAAGAGCAATATATTCAAGTTTCCAAAACTGAACTTTAAAACTTAGGGCTGTTTAAAATAATCGAAAAATAAATGAAAATCAAACACCCTTTTCAAAAACTTTAAAATTAATAAAACATAGACATGTTTCGGCACATTAGGCCATCATCAATGTGGATTTCATTATTATTGTTTTCTCTGGAGCATAATTTATTTAATTCCTTTCACTAACCTTCCAAATTCGGAAGTTTTTTATTGCTGCTGGATCGAAAATTATGTTTCTTCAATGTTATGTACAGTTTTCCTCCCGATTTAAGTATTTTGTATGAAATGTAGAATTCTTCAATCAATTACTCAGAGTATTGAATGAATTTGAATTTGTTTTCAAGGAATGTGTACCGCAGAAAATTGAGGCACTTCACGTGATAAATGAGCCGACTACGTTCTCAGTTCTCTACTCGTTGTACAAAAGGTTTCTGGATGATCGAGTCAAGCAGAGGGTGAGCTCAATCATGAAAACAATTTCGATTCAACAATTATTAGAACATTTATTTGAATAATACATATAAATAGATATATAAATTCTACAATTTCAATTTCAACTTGAATGTATTGGGTTTTCATCAATAGCTTGATCTTACGAATAATTACAATTATTTTATTGTGTAATTTTTAGTTACCGGTAACTTATATATATTTTGATGAAAACAGAGACTGTTGGATTGAAATTTTCAATTATTTGTCTGTTGTACACGTTATATTATTGTTTGACATTGCTCATAAAATTGGCTATAAAATTGTATTTATTTATGAATACCTACAGAGGTGGTAATGATTCAATTCTTAGGTGGAAATTCTTGTAGCATGTAGATCTATGTAGGTAGTTAGTTTAAGAGATTCATTTAATTAAGTGATTCCGTTTCCTCCAATACAATCTGTATTTGGAACAAACAGTTCAGTTACAGATAAAGCTAAAAAATCCATTATTATTGTATTTTTAGATTTATTTTATTCTGAAGTCTCTAGAACTAATAAAAACAAGAAACAAATTACTATAATGTAAAATATTCAGAAAAAAAAAGTCACACTCTGTTAGACACAAGTGAGTAGAGTAGAATCCTCAAAAATTACAATTTTCAATACAAATAAATTGATAATTCAGTATAATATATATATTATAACATACTGTTTCTCCCTGTGTTACATGGATTACCAGTTTTTGTAGTATGCTGTAACATTTGATACCTAATGATTTTGGATATTACATTACTTGATCATCTCATTTTGTTTTTTTACGATTTATCAGTGAATTTTATTGCACAAATATTCCTTTGATACAATATTATATTAAAAATATTCAGATGCCAAGTCTTATTTTGATGGCAACTACCAAGTTTTTCACGAAAGTGATCTTTTCAATAAATGTTACTGATGCGTGCCCCAACAGTATTAGAATTGAAAATAGAGAAAAATGATTGGCTAGCTCATATTCTCACTCTCGTATATTTTCCAAATTAAGGTCACTCATTCAATCCAATCACTTATCTTATTGGTAGAGATGGCGGCAACTTATAATTTTAGAGAACAACTAATAAATAACTAGAAATGAATATTAGAGAGAAGTCACAATCTTATAATTTTACATGCTTCTTCTCATCTATGGTACCTACTAGAAAAATTTGATTAATTGGATTAAAATGAAATGTATTTTTGTAAATTTTCAGTTACACTTTCATGGATCAGACTTGTCCAGCCTTCATGAGCATGTTCCTGTTGACATTCTACCAGTCGAGCTGGGAGGTTCACACACTCATGATCCCAAAAGATGGCTGGCTCTCACCGAAGTCAAATCTGTTGTCAGAGGTGAATATTGTTTTTTGAAAATAAAAAAATGTTGAAGAAAAATTAATCAAGAAAGTAATCAAATAATAAGAAAGTTCCAGTTGGCAATTTAGACTTGAGATTACTGGACATTATGACAATTAATCTAGGTATTGTATCTCGTATTGTACTATTGTATTGTATAGTAATCTCGAGACGAAGTAGGAAGCTCAAAAAGGAATTATGATTGATAGGAATTATAATTAAATGATAGAGATATTCAAATCGGGATAATTTTTTTTAGACATGACCACTATATACAAACACAACTTGATAAGAAACTAATAAGCTTACATTATTGTTTTGCATTTTAAGCCTTATCATTTGAAAACCCTTTTGTTAGTAAAGTATTGTTATAAAGCATAGTAATGGTTGAATCAAGAGACAATATATTGACGAAACACAGATTTATTAAGAATTGAGATACCGGTTTCTGTTGTTGAACCGGTACTAACCGAAACCGGTATCTCGATCTTAAATAAATCTGTAGTTTGACAATGTCTTATCTCTTCATTATTTTATTCTGCATAACTACCACAATTTCACCTTCACAGCTACTCAATAGTATTTTTACTATACGTGGTGGTTGGGAGATTATATTTCTCCATTGTAATTGTAGAGAAGAATACCTATTATTTGGAATAAAACAATATTTTTAAGATTATCGTCAGTTTCAAACTCTTGAACATTATATGAAATATTCAATAAACAAGCAGTACCTAAAATTAAGAGGTCTGTCATGTAATAAATTAGGATTATACTTACCTTCGGCCTACTCTATTTGATGTAACTTCCTACTGTTATTTCCGTTTATACTAAAGTTATACGTTTTCCACATCAAATCGGAATTTATTCTTTGGATAATATACATAATATATTCATAGAGAATAATACATCTCTATTAATTATATCAAAATAGTTTTATAAATTTTCTTGTGTTATGTAAGCTGAGTAGGTAATTCCTGTGAGCTGAGTATGTGAGCTTAGATCCCTTAAAATGTTTGTTTCTGAAATTTTAAACAATCAAATTTCTTTATATTTTACAGAATTGGAACGACTAAACTTCAGAATAGTGTCGGAGGCTGTTGAGGAAGCATGTGAAGCTGAAGAAGAAGAAGAAGATGATGACGAAGCTGATCTATTTTTTGTATAATATTAACCAAAAATAGGATCGAAATAGTTATTTTCGTGCAGCCTAGAAAATAATATTTCTCATACTTTTATAACTGTATAGAGAATGTTCAAAGAGAAATCGGATGTATGTGATATATATCTGACTTAGTGACATTGATCAATTTCTATATGTATCTATATCATTCTGATATGGGCCTATATCTATATAAAATCGGCACAATGATACATGGGCATTTAAAATCTTTATGCAAATAATAGGGAATTATACTATTGAATCAAAAACAGGTATTTAGTGGAATATGTAAAATTTTAAAGATATTGTTCTAGAATTATTCGCATGTTAGAAAGCATGTAATTATACAGCATTCATCAAGAACCATGAAAATAAAATTAATTAATGTATAAATTTAATACATTATTCTTGAAGAATTGTATATAAATTAGATATTAGAGCACCTATTAATGTGAACCTGATAAATTCATAGATGAGCTAGTTAGTAAAAGTTTTATATTGTAGCACCAGAAATAGAGCACAATATTTTGTAATAATGTATATGTTTATTATATTATTAGCATCACCCTTTTCCACATTATTCCTGATACCTATCAGGCCAATTATTCGTATAACTGTATCAAAGGTCTAAGGTAGAAGATTTTAACATAGCTTATTAATGATAAATTTTATACGGTACCTTATCCATTCAAGGTATATTTATTCAACCAATCAAGCTCAATGACATACACCCATGAACTATACCCTGTTCACGATCACTTGAGACGAAATAAAGAAAGTTTTTGCATGTACAGGTAGCTATTTTTGTTTGAGCTTGAGGAAAAGCCGAGAAATGTGATTGGCTACAGCTGTTCGACTGCGGCCGACCGTCGTATGAATCCCCCCCTTTACCCGCACACACGCGCAAAAAGTTTGTTCATTTTGTCTCAAGTGATCGTGAATAGGGTATAGTATTTATGAATTAAATTTGTTATACCTCAGGTTATTAGAATTTGTAATAACCTTGCGTTCTATCCATGTATTGAATCTGATCGTTACATTTTATCGATTTGAATATTTTTCAGCAGACTGTGGATAAATAGTGCACAGCTTAAGAAGTGCACCCACGCACCAATAGAAATTAAATATAGAAATGTAGCCTATAGAAAGCCAACGCACTAATAGAAAATAGATATAGAAAGGTGGAAGACAGTTGCCTGTAAGCAATGGCCATCATCGGTATAGTCTGGTCGAGCAAAAAAGACATTCTGGCAAGATGGGAAAATGACTCCAGCTCGGTCAATATTGGTTCAAACAATTATAAATTTGGTCTCAAATTGTGACAGACATTCTGATCTACAATTTGAAACTAAATTTATAATTTATGAACCAATATTGACCGAGCTGGAGTCTTTTTCCCATCTTGTCAGAGTGTCTTTTTTGATTGGACAGACTATACGACTGAAGTTGTCAGGAAACTTTTTCAATTACCCCTCTTAGCTTCTGCCAACCCCCTTCCCCAAAATCAACCCCTCACCTCTCTGCAACTCTGACTCTTTCTACTGAAAATTCAGACCCCTTGACCCAGAGGAAGGAGGAGAAAATACTGGAAGAAGGAGGAGGAGGAGGAGTGGAGGAGGAGGAGGAAGAGGAGGAGGAGAAGGATGAGGAGAAGGAGAGGAGGAGGAGGAAGAGGAGGAGGAGAAGGAGGAGGAGAAGGAGGAGGAGAGGAGGAGGAGGAGGAGGAGAAGAAGAAGAAGAAGAAGAAGAAGAAGAAGAAGAAGAAGAAGAAGAAGAAGAAGAAGAAGAAGAAGAAGAAGAAGAAGAAGAAGAAGAAGAATTGAAGTAGGAGCAACAATTAAATTTTAAAAAATATATAAAGAAAATAATTGGAATGAGCAGAAGAGTAACAAGAATAACATGGAGAGCCAAAAATTGAAGAAAGAAGATATTTTAAAGGAAGGAAAAAGATGAGAGAAAGAATACAGTATTGGGAATCTGAGAAAAAATAGCGGACCAAGAAGAAGATTGATTGATTGATTACAATCTCCTTTGCCAGGTCTGGGGAGACCTATGGCAACAACAGAATCACAGAAAATTCAAATTGTGTAAGACATGAAAAAACAATAATATAAGGGGGAAAGAAAAAGAAGAAAAAAGGAATAAGGAGTAGCAGGAGGCGAAGAAGGACAAAGAAGGGGCGGTGAATGAATGTTAAGGTGGAGGAAGAGTAAATAAAAACAGGAAGAAGAAATATGGAAGAATTATTAAATGTATTATGAAATAATGAAAATAGATAGGAAAAGAGAAGAGGTAGGAAGTAGAGACTAAAGAACAGAGAATATACGGGGTTAGACACTTGCAAACTGCAAAAGGTCTGCATAACAGAAACAGACTGCAGAATTGAAAAAGGTTACTGTTTCAAGATTTTTTCGATGTAGTATAGTCTGTTCAAGCAAAGAAGAGAAAATGAGAATGAGAAAAAGAGAGAAAATGCCCTCTGGCAACATGAGAAAATGACTCCAGCTCGGCCAATATTAGTTCAAAAAATATTGATTTGGTCTCAAATTGTAGATCAGAATGTTTCCTACGATTGAGACCAAATCAGTAATTTCTGAACCAATATTGACCGAGCTGTAGTCATTTTCTCATCTTGCCAGAGGGTCTTCTCTGCTTGGACAGACTATAGGTGACTACAGACTAACAGTTTATCCCACTGGGAGGGGAGGAATAAGATCAGCAAAAGTCCCCCTTCTTATATTCTTATATATATTATATATACTATATTCTTATATATATCCTTCTTATTTTGCATAAACGAGTGTATCTGGTGCAATCACATGCGCGTTCCATCTTTTTTGGAAAATTCGCTTTTTCGAAGGTGGGAGTTGGTTCAAAGCGTTGAATTCAGTTTCATAATCGCAGAAAGAGTCTACAAGTCGCTGTCGCCGAGAAATTTATACGTTCTTTAGCGTGTGGACAGTGATGTATGGCGTCCCAGCCCGGCCCGAGGGTGTCCTATTATTCCCGTTATCGTTTTCAAGAGAGTTGCCTCAAGCTGACTGCTGCTGCTCGCGAACTGCGAGATCGTGTGAACCGCCAAGTTTCGAGATGGTTGGAGAGAAAGAGAGAGTGTGAGAGTGAGTGAGTGAAAGAGAGAAAGCGAGTGAGTGAGGGGAAATAAATGGGTGAGAGAGAGTGAGTGTGAATGGGTGAGAGTGAGAGGAAATTGAGTGAGTGTTTGTGAGAGAGGAAAAGAAAAAGTTGGTTGAAAATCAAGTTGCTATCGTAGAAAATCTGGTCGAAAAAGTTTCTGTCGACAACTTGCTGTGAGAAAAGCTATAAGCTTGATGTTGGATGAAGTTTAGATAGTAAATAAGTTATAATATATTATGATAATATAATCGTTCGCGCTATATCTTACGATCGATTGTAACGTTTTAGAATGTACGCACATTTGTAACACAATAAAGACAACGTATGTCTACCACTGGCGGCTCGTGCCCACAAAACAGGTGAAGTGCTGTACAGTGAAAGATGCGGGCACTTCACCTGTTTCGTGGGTACGAGCCGCCAGTGGTGTCTACTTAGTTATGATGTAGCCAAAGTACACATTGTACAGTATGTGTGTATTACATGTAATGCATTCACGGCTAAACGTGAATAGAATTATTACTCTATAAAAACCGTGTAAATAATTATTATTGAATAAATGAATGAATATAAAAGAATGAGTAGCCGGAAACCCTAAATCGCGAGAATGCATAAAATTGTGGTATTACCGTAAACAAACTTCCTAGGCGAGTTTGCGTATATTTATTTTCGCCTCACTTCAGATAAGCATTATCAATCAAATTTCATTTAATCAATACTTCACGATTATCAATTCAATCTGAATGAGGTTATAGCGATTGCTGATTCAAACTGATAACTGAATAGGTTAAAAAGGTGCACTGTCACCCGATCTAGCGGACGGCTTGATAACTACTACGTTAATCCTGTCAGCTGCTGTTGTCCACGCACGGAAAGAAAGTCCCCGCATGGAAAGGAAGTCTTACCGCTCGAGGACAACAGCTGACTGTTTGCGTATGTAAATGACGACTTTCAAGTCTACATAGGGACCGGTAAGCAGTTTCTTTCTGTGAAGTGTGGCGAAAATAATTATATTGAATAAATGAATGAATAATAAAAAGAATGAGTAGCCGGAAACCCTAAATCGCGAGAATGCATAAAATTGTGATATTACCATCTTATTTTCCCACCTTGAAAATTGTTCTTCACCACTTCCAATTAAAAACTTGCAAAACGAATTTTTGCTCAAATAAAAAGTTTGGTTTAACATTCCTACCGTAAATTATGATTTTTTTATTGAAAAATAGTTCTATTTAATTAGAATTCGATCAAAATAAGTTACTAGTTACATACAATATCTCTTAATCTTCCAATTTTCTTATGTGCTTTCATATGATATATTTTTGCAGTTTTTTAGTCTTTGATAGAGAGAGAATCACACGTAAACAGTAGCATAGATGGGGAAGACTGTATGATTAAATTCGAAACTTGCTTATAATCAAAGAGAAGCTATGACCAAACATAGAGCACTAATTACTGGAACTAGACTGAACTGAAATGTAAATCAGCATTTTAGGCTACTCTCAGCTAGACGAGAATTTTAATTTGACAGCAATTTTTCTTGATCAAAAAGCAGGAAACGCAGCAAGAGCCTGCGGATGATTGATGTCGGTGTCATCTGCATTCCGATTTCAAATTCGACTGCCAATGCAGTTTTCTAGTCTCTCCAAGCAAAAAAGACATTCAGCCAAGATGGTAAAATGACTCCAGCACGGTCAATATTGATTTAAAAATCATAAATTCGTCCTCAAATTGTAGGAAACATTCTGATCCACAATTTGAGACTAAATTTATATCTTTTGGACAAGTATTGACCGAGCTGGAGTAATTTTTCCATCTTGTCAGAATGTATTCTTCGCCTGGACAGACTTCAGCAGCGTCAACTAAGAATAGGGCGCAATCATTCAGAATGCTATGATTTACGCGCCGTGTGCATGATCGCTGTGCCCTCTACAAAAAACTAATTTCCACCAAAACCAAGTTTCTATTAAAGATTAAAATTAAATTTTTAGTCCATGATTGATCTTGTCACTAAACTTCATGTGATTATGTTTGTATCAAAATTTTCCATTATATGGTGAACTACAGTAATCATTTCCATAATTTACTTCATTCGCATATGCATAGAATGTTTGTTGCGGAAATTTTATTTGATGAGAGATGATTTTATTATTAAAGATGATTTTACTTATACTTTATATAAGTCGCAATTGTAACAACAAATAATAATAATAATAATAATAATAATAATAATAATAATAATAATAATAATAATAATATAATTTATAGAGATAATCATATTTTAAGAAGATGTGTATGTGTATCACGTTTCAATTTCCCACGAATTTGATTTGAAATTGTCAAGTTTATTATATAAGATTAAATAAAACAATAATAGCGGTAATAAATTCCAGAAATTTATGAAATCAATTACTCAGTGGAATTGACAACAGTGTTTTATTCTAACATTGTTCATGGAGTACTACAACATCAATCAGAATTCTACAGATAAAATAATATATTTCAATAAGTCACAAGAGCTTTAATTTTGATTCTTTCCGTTGTATAATTTTTTTTTTAATGGGTTAGGCTTTTGTAACCCTTAGCCACCGCGACCGCTATTTGATCTTTTGTGGCATGACTTATTCCGTTATAATCATGTATGTATTGAATATTAATCTCCCTGAATGAATCTCCCTTTTTTGTATTGATTGAAGGAGAAAATTATAACAGTAGCCCACGTTCAGATTAATCGTAATGAATTGAAGAATATCTTACATTCTCTTTTTAATTTAAAGAATTGAATATGTATAAACAAATTTCCACGATTCACAAGAATTGCCTGATAATTATAGACACCTTAGCTTTCTTAATACAGAATATCTCATAGTAGGCCAATCTAATGCGGTGAAGTCTATTTAAGTTAATGTTCTGTTAGGCTACTCATGGGTTTCATGAAATAGGCCTTGGTTGAAAATACGCATTATAATTATTGCAGTGTCATGCATAAATTTCCCATGAGAAATAGGCTTGAGTTAAATGGTGCTCACCACATCAGTTAAATGGCACATGGCGAATTAAAGATGGCGGAGGGGTGCGAAGAGAAAGATGTGGGGGCAGGGGAAAGGGTGAGGGGGAAGTGTGAGGGCTTAAATATCACCCTAACTTCGTCTTGCACTAATTGTTCACCCATAAAAATATCTGACAATCATTTCCAACTCATATAATCGAATCACATGCAATTTTACAGTTTTTTCATTTTTATGCGAAAAACTCAGACAGGGATGGCATATAGCGTCTAGAATTGGCTGTGAATAGTTGGACCAATTCCAAGTTCGATGAATTAGAGACTGTCTAAGCAAAGAAGACATTCTGGCAAGATGGGAAAATTACTCCTGCTCGGTCAATATTGGCTGACAAATTATAAATTATTAGTACGGTGCAATTAGACTCAAACCTCAACATTCAAAGAGAAAGGACTATTCCTATACCAACTTGTTCTATACAACCCCTCTATTGTTTGGTACCAAAACCAAACCATCACTGAAAATTATTTATTAAGTTGATATTATCCTTGATATCGCACTACACCACTATAATCCTGAACCACTAAACCACTGTAATGCCTGATTCAAAAATCAGTGTATAAGAGAAACACTGTAGATAAGTTAATTGAGAAACAAGAAAGAAAATTCAGCTCCGAGATAAAAAAACAAGGTAGTCTGTCCAAGCAAAGAAGACATTCTATCAAGATGGGAAAATGAATCCAACACGGTCAATATTGGTTCAGAAATTATGAATTTGATCTCAAATTGTAGGAAACATTCTGCTCTACAATTTGAGACCAAATTTATAATTTTTGAATCCAACATTGACCTAGCTGGAGTGATTTTTCCATCTTGCCTGGATGTCTTCTTTGCTTGGACAGACTGTTCTCGATTAGAATTTAGTGGGAAAAAGGTCTGTCAGTAGAAGGACAGAGGCGACCGCCCCCAGAACAAAAGCCTGCCACTCCTAATTCGCCATTTGCAATTCACTACAATTGTTTCAAACCACTCAGGCATTGTTCACCGACAGTTGCCGCACCAACAATTGATGGAAAAAGGCAATTGTCGCGGAAAATTCAGGCGGAAAATTGAGAAAACTCACAGTTGTCGCCTCGCCGCCATTCATCACTGCATCGATTAATCATCGCATTCATATTTCTGAAGTCTTTGTTTGGGAACTCTTCCATTGTTTGATGGGTTGCTGTGTTTTACGCTTACAAATCGCTTTCAATAGACTTTTTCATGACCTAGGAGTTTGTTTTATGAAGACCTAGGAGAATGTATAGTCTGTACAAACAAAGAAGACCCTCTGGCAAGATGGGAAAATGACTCCAGCTTGATCAATACTTGTTCAAGAATTATAAATGTGGTCTTAATAGTAAATCGAATTGTTTCCTACAGTTTAAGATCAAATTTATAATTTTGGAACCAATATTGACCGAGCTTGAGTCATTCTCCCATCTTGCCAGAGGGTCTTCTTTGCTTGGACAGACTATTTACCATCAAATTCTAGAAGTCCTGTAATAAATTAGAAAATCAACATGGTTTATCAGTAGTTTAGCAACCTAGGTTGCTGTGTTACAATGCTTACAAATAGCTTTCAATAGATTTTTTTCATGATCTTAGGAATTGGTTTTATTAAGCCCTAGTAGGGAAATGTACCAACAAATCCAAGAAGTTCTTTGAGGGAGTAAAATATAATCATAGTTTATGTATAGTGATAATCACTTTTCCTACATTCTACAAAATATCTTTTGAACTTTAGGTAATAGAAAACAAATGTTGTCAGATCTACAAAGTTTATTTAAAATACGATACTTGAGTTTCAATGCTCAGGGCATCATCATCATCAGTGAAGAACAGTTCAACACTCAGTTCATCTAATAAGATCAGTTCTCCACTGATCATGATCCCCTTAGCATTGAAACTTAAGTATGATATTTCAAATGAACTTTGTGGATCTGACAACATTATTTGTTTTCCCTTATTACCTAAATTATGTATAAGTTCCACAACATCTTTGATAAATTGTATATTTTTTGAATTTCATGTAACAGATGCCTCTGGGTGCATTCATAATGTGGTGAAGATGAAAATTCATAAGATGAAGATGAAAATTAAGATGTCACTTGAGTTAATATTCATGATTCATCTGTAGTAACACGGCTATAAATTCCTCTAATATAAGCTTCTATTGAAGAAAGCTATAGTAGTAATCGAACAAAATTAAATTAATAGAAGCAAGCATACCATATAATGAACGCTTTCTTCATCTTTTAAACCTCTGTGAATGCACCCTTTAAGTTTCCTAGACCTCTTTTTTCCAGATAAAAGAATTTAATCAAAGAAATAATCATTCTTTAAACCAGATAAAGAATTGTACAACTAGCCAGAGTTATACAGCTAATTGATTGATTGAGAATGGAGGTACGGTAATAAAAACTACAATAAGCTATGCAAATTATTGATTCTCTTATTTTTGATTTGAGTACAGTATGAAGAGTTATTATAAGGTAAATAAGTTGATAAATTAATTACAATTTTTAACAGAATCCTTACAATAATGATGAATCATACTGATGAAATAGAATTACTTTTGATCCAATAACAATGAGATCTTATGAAGATTTTTGCAATTGAATAGACTGTTTTTATGGAAGAAAGATGATTTGATTTTGTAAGTTTGAATGCATTAAACTACAGGTTTAATAATTTTACATTAATAATAGAAATAAATAGAATGAGTATCCTCTAATTTTGTGAGTTTTGAAGCATTCAAGTATTGTTTTTAATTTGAAATACACTGTAATTATTAGGAAAACAGTATAACACTTAATTATATTATGGGCAATCAAATCTACTGGAAATCTTAGTAATAGACATATTACAGAAATAGAACATTAGAATTGAAACAGAGAGAGCAGTGAAAATAATTTTTTACTGGCCACTAGAGATTTATTTTTCACTGTTCTATGATTATTAATAATATTTATAAAAATATGTGATTTGATGTGAGTCAGATTTTAGTGATCTCAATCATAATTATAAACACATTGTAGAATTTTAATGAACAGTATGGAGAGTACTTTAAACCTTTTTATCTAATGAAGACATCATTAAATCTAATCATTAGGTTAAAGTTACCAAAAATCAATAAGTTAGGCTTCTTAAGTAGCGTCAGTGAATATAAAGCATCTACATATTCTTTGGTAGCTTGCTACTTTTTTGAACGTAAAGTCATTCATCGGAAATTATGTTCTTAAAAAAAAAATCATTTCCCACACACCAGGACAGGAATTGAAGAAAATATAATCAGGATATAATAATATGAATTCATTATATACCTTGTTCAATTTCATCCCCTCTATTAGGCTGAGGCCGCAATGCCGGAGGGTAGAGCGTGGAGGGTGGAGGGTAGATGGTAAATCTATAGAACATACACACCATCCACAGTAATACATTGTATGAATGGTATGACGTCATACTGTTTTTTGAGGTTATGTTGTCCATATTTAAGAATTTCAAGATGGCGGCTGAACACATACCATTCATACAATGTATTACTGTGGATGGTGTGTATGTTCTATTAATTTACCATCTACCCTCCACTCTCCACGCTCTACCCACCCCATAGTGCGGCCTCAGCTTTAACACTAAAGAGAGAATATGATTTTAAATAAAATACCCATTTATTTTAAAATTCATAATAAATTCCTGTTATCTGTTAATTCGATAAATTAAAAAATAAGTTGATCTTCTCTCATTTAAATAATATTATAGTTTTGATATGAATGAAAAATTGTACCTATTTTTCTTATTCTTTTCTCTTTCAAAATTCGAGTTAGACTTTATCGATAAATAAGAAAGTTTTAATAAAAAGTATCAAAATTTGAAATGAAGGCATTGAATAATTATGTGTTCAACAAACAAACGAATTCGACTCACCATATAACTTAATATCAAAGTAACACCAGCAATTTGAAATTGAAAAATGTATACTAATCATTAAAAACATTTCTCAGTAGAACACAGATCTCATAGAAGTTCAGCTCAATCACACATTAAACACTCTCAATTTTGATTTGTGCACAGTTTGTAACTAAACTATTTAGGAACATTGAGTCTCAGTCATTATTGTTGTGCGAATACGGTTCCATAATTCAAAATATTATGTTTTAATTCGATTCGATTTTCAAATCACAAATATTCTGTTCGATTTCCAATCACTTATCATTGGTTTATGGTTCTTGAAGGTTAATCGGTCGTTTTCTTGTATTTCCAACGGATTTCTTGTATGGTTTGTTTGAGTTACAACTGATGATACTGCTGCTGATGCTCGTAGTGATGCTGCTTTTCATGTATCGGAATATGCACGGGGTAGTGCTTGTAGACCTTGTAGGGCACGGGAACCTCATAGGGCACCTTGACTGGAACCTTCACCGGATAGGGCACGACCTTCTCCACAGGAACCGGGATCTTCTTCTCGACAGGCACTGGGTACGGCTTAGGTACATGTACAGGTACCGGTCTATCGACGTGCACTTTGTAGGGTACCGGTATGTGTTTTTCAACTGGGTACGGTACGTGTTTGGTAACTGGCACGTGAACGGGTACCGGTCTATCCACGTGAACTTTTACTGGTACGTGAATGTGTTTCTCAACAGGCACGGGTACCTTTTTCGTGACGTACACTGGGTAAGGTTTGATTACATGCACGGGGTACGGGCGATCCACGTGCACATGTACTGGAACCGGTACTTTCTTCTCTACATGGTAGGGTTGTGGGTATGGTACTTTGACTGGGTAGGGAACCGGTTTTTCAACAGTCACTGGGTAGGGTTTTGGTACGAATACTGTGTAGGGTCGATCCACGGGTACTTTTACAGGTACTGGTACCTTTTTCTCCACTTCAACCTTGTAGGGTACTGGAACCTTCTTTTCAACAGTGATTGTTTTCACGTGTTCGTGTTTGTGAGGGTAAGCTCGTGGGTAATGGTGTTGTTGTTCCTCCTCAGCCTCTCCTCCATAATAAGAGTGTTGATCTTCTCCTCCAAAAGATGAATGTTCACTTCCAAACGATGAATGTTCACCAAATGATGATTGCTCACCTCCCAGGGAATGTTCACCGCCAGAAAACGAACCAAAGTCGGCATACTCCGACAACCCGCGCTTCTCCTGTTTCTTGTTGGAGTCAGGATCGTCCGTCGATGACTGTTCTGTCGTGGTCGTCGTCACGTCTTCCGCACAGTTCACCAACGTCACCAACACGGCGACACCGAACAACACTAACAAACTTTTCGAACGCATCTTCACGTTGGCTAGCACTGATTGAGACTGATTTTTCCCCATGTGTCGCGTAGACTTTATACTTGTTTCGCTTCCTTTACCGTGCGTCCGGAACAACGATAGTGAAAGTAGCCGTGTTTAGATCATAGCGCATCCTCACACACGCATAAGACGCCGCGTCGTGCCACACAGCCCGTGAAACATTGCAAGGAAAAGCGATAGTCATCTTCAATTGGACGCAATAGTGTGCCTTCTTCATAAATAATGCACATCTCTTATCCTCAATTTCGACAATTGGACATGATGCTGTAACAATGCCCTTATCAAGATTAAGGAGTCATATTGTATCACTACTCTGAGGTAAATAGGTCATGTAAACAGCTGGATTGTTTATGACAGGGCTTCTTTCCAGATGAGATTCCAAGCAATAATCTTTATTGTCATATGATTGTATTATAATACGGTATGTGTTGCTCTACTTGTAGTGAATTGTTAGGGTATTAGATGAATGACTTTACTTCCCTTTTTGTGAAGTATTACAAAAGTTTTGTGGGCGAAGTTGAGGTATGCAAGCCTCCTCTCTAACTCAACCCACATTTAGTCGAGTGCATTCAAATGGATAAATAATTTTACATATTATATGCCTGATTGAATGATTCAGATTGAGTCGTTCATTTTTTCAAATTATTTTATACATATTCCTCACATATCTGATAAGATCTTATCTATCTTACTATTTTCTGAATAACGCCAACAGTAATAATTTGATAGAACTTCAGGTCCGATTTTTAAATATAAAATACCGAACAATGAGTTGCAATGAATGATACTCATAATTTACATCTTAAATTTTCATAATAGAACTTTGTTATTGAAGTACTTCTTTTTTTCTTTCTTCCCTTTTTTCTTTCTTCATCTTTTCCCTCTTATTATTCTTCGTCTCCTTTTTCTTCTACCTCCTTCCTCTTTTTCTTTTTCTTCTACCTTCTCTTATTTTATTCTCCTTCTTCTCCCAAATTTCACGTTTTTCCTTCTCCACCTATAATTTCTCGCCTTTCCTTTTTTCTTTCCCTCTTATAACAGGTTCCCCTTTCTTCATCTTCCTTACTAATTCTCACTCTTTATTCCTATCCTACCTTCTTCTTATCTGCTTTTCTCCCTATCCTCTTCCTTCCATATCCTCTTTCTTCCCTATCCTACTTTCTTTCTATCCTCTTCTCTCCCTATCGCCTTCTTTTCTTCTCTTCCTATCGTTCCCTATGTATTCTACTTTTATTCTTCCACATTATCTCCCATATTCTTCCTTTGTTTTCAACTCTCATCACTCGCACTTTTATCTTTCTCCCCTCCATCACAATTCTCTCTTCCCTACATTGTCTTTCCAACTAATTCTCTGTATCAAACATTCTTATTTCTTTCACCCCTTCATCACAGTTCCTCCTTCTTACACTTATAAACTGATCCTTTCTATCAAAGCCCTTGTATATCTCCTCACTCAGCCCCATCTGTAGCCTACTACAATCTAATCACAAATTCAACTATCCCCCATTATAATCCACAGCTAACGTTTCATTCTCTCAACTATTACAACTCAATGTAAAAGCAAAGAAGGCATTCTGGTAAGATAGGAGAATGACTCCAGCTCGGTCAATATTGGTTCAAAAACTATAAATTTGGTCTCAAACAGTAGGGAATATTCAGATCTTCAATTTGAAACCAAATTTTTAATTTTTGTACGAATATTGACTGAACTAGAGTCATTTTTCCATCTTGCCAGAATGTCTTCTTCGCTTGGACAGACTATAGATTCAACAGCCAGCAGTTGTTACAATTCGAAAGCCCTTTCTCTATTAAACGCATGGAACAGCACTTTATTTGAAATAAGTTAGCGAAGGCAAAGCTTCAAGTTTAAGGATTCAAAGGATAATAGTTTCGCTGCTTCATTACTACAACTCTTCGCATTACAATGAACAGTTCTTAACTTGATCAATGTAACAACTCTGTACTTTGTTCATTGTACAGAGACTGTATAATCAGTCTGTATGATTAGACAGTCTCTGTAGTTCATCGCAGTTTACGAGAGATTTTGTTCCCAGCACGTAATCACTTTCAGCGTCGGCATTATTTGACTGCAAACTTCGTCGCTATATTTCATTATTATCTCTTTAAGCCGGTTGAATTCAATTAGAAAGGAGATCAATGTCGAATTCCAACATGTACGATACATATAATGTGTTTGAAACATTCCCAAATAACGTCCCCCTAAAATCATCCAAATAATCATTCCCTTAATTGGTAAGGTCTTCTCACATATAGTCTACTTTAGTTTATACTTCATTATTTGAATCATCATACTTCATACTTATACAGGGTGTTTCAGGAGGAATGTGCAATACTCCTCAGGCTGATTCCTTACACCAAGTAGACAATAAAGTTCCATGGGACCAATCCCCAAAAACGCTTTGGTACCGAGATAACAATGGCGAGAAATTGAGATTTTTCAAAAAATATTAATTTTTCTATTTTTTAGAGGCTTTAGTGAGGTTCTAAAATAATCAATTTCTATGTAAAATTAGAAGAGGAATTCAATGAAACCAGTTCCAAGTTTGTAACTTTAACGGTTATTGAGATAATTGGAAAAATACGCTAGAAAACGCCATTTTTCAACAATAAGGGTTATAACTAGTTAAGGAATCATAAAAATGTATTTTTTATCAATGGAAGTTGAAGAGAGTCGAATTCCAAAGAAAAAGTTAAATGGCGGCGCTTTTGTAAATCTTACCCAAATCTCAGAAATAGCGATCAAAAATCGCATAATCGCTACTAAACACAAATTCATCACTTGTGCTATGTTTTGTCAATTTTGCGATTTTTGATCACCATTTCTGAGATGTGGGTAAGATTTACACAGTCACCGCCATTCAACTTCTTCTTTAGAATCCGACTCTCTTCAACTTCCATCAATAAAAAATACAATTATATGATTCCTAACCACTTATAACCCTTATTGTTGAAAAATGGTGTTTTCTAGTGTATTTTTTTAATTATCTCAATAACTGTTAATGTTACAAACTTGGAACTGGTTTCATTGAATTCATCATTAGTTTTTCCCATCATTGGGTTAGTCCCATGGAACTTTTTTGTCTACTTGGTGTAAGGAATCAGCCTGAGAAGTATTGCACATTCCTCCTGAAACACCCTGTATACTTCATACTTCAAGTCATCCAAAATAATCATCCCCTTAATTTTAAAGTTTTTTCTAGTTATACTTTAGTTCATACTTCATTATTCTTTTGCATTTTGCATGTGTTTTCACTGGCTGAGATAAATCGAATTGAAACATTTCTAACTCTATGAACATGTTTATTTATTTAATCGTATGACCTGACCTACTCGAGTTAATGCTCACACCATAATAGTATCTCACACAAAAATCAAGTCACATATCCTCATTCTTTGTACATAAAATCATAGATCAATTGAGACTATACATTGTGTTTTAATACAAGGATGAAATTTATACATGACTATTTACACAGTACAAAGACTATTTGAAAACACGATAATTGAAAATAGGAATATGGCTACTATGACAACTTAATAGTATTTGATGAGTTAGGTTATTCTTTATTCTTTTTTTACAATTGCGACTTGGTTTCCAAGTATTTTAAGCGTACGATGAATGATGATGATGAAGGTTTAAGATGAAGGTTATATGTCTATCCACAATGTCCACTTTCACTTAATATTATAATTTCTCACTTCCAAAAATATTTTATCACAAACAATTTTGAATTTCGATAAAAGTCCACTTTTAAGTTCCAGAAATGAACAAGATATTGTTATGGAAACAATCAAGAAATTGAAAATTGATCACCTCTCACAATTTTTTTTTACATGAATGTGTTCTAGACTTAAATGTAAGTCCATTTACTCCCGCTAGATAGCGTTGGTCAGCTAATTAGGTTTAGACTATTCCTGAAAGAATATTATTTAATTATTCTTCTATTAATCCTGCCAGAGAGTTATTCTGGACATGAGACCTGGTGTAATCTTATTTTTCCATGACGATTAGGCTATATTACATTTCAAATTTCCAGGGAATCGTTGGAGCCGTTTTCTAGATCTGTGGTTATATAAACATTCATACAAACAGGGCCCTCGCTTGGTTTTATGGCGCCCTGTGCTAGATTTTGGACGCCCTCCCCACTATAATGTATTCAAAGACAAACATGGTTCAAGATGCCTTGCATGTTCACATTTTTCTCATAATAAGCAATCCCAATGTTGCATGTGGTGTGGCAAAAAGGATTATAGGGACTTGCTTATTTTAATGTATCCCAGTGTGGTGTTTCGTATTTTTATGTATTGGATACGTGATAAGCAAAAGCATACAGGAATTAACAAGAAATAGCTAAATTGAGCAAAACTGTCACATTGTACCGTACTTTATAATTAAAATATTGAATTTTTAATTATTGATTAATTTATTTATCAGTATTTGCTTGGAAGCACATAAGAAAGGGAATAATACAATTTCCACAGAAAAATATTGGGTTTTATCATAAATATTTCATTTCACTGGAAAAAAGATGTTTTAACAAAAATTAGGAAAATCACTAACAATCAAATTGAAGATTTCAGCCATTTCACTGCTTTATCTAACTTTCTTGAATAATATTTGAAAGAGTTCCGAATTCAGCCAGCAGATGGCAGTAGCAATGGGGTGACTTGCTTTGACTTCCATTGGACACGCCTCCAAGCTCCGCCTACGATCAAAATGGCCAAAAAATCGGTTAGAAAAGTTTCCAAATTCAACCAGTATGTGGCAGCAGTTGACAGGTGATGTTTCAGATTTGACTTGGACACGCCTTCATGCCCCGCCTGCTCTTTTCTTATTGGTTGACAGTGTTTCGTGAGTTCTGTCTTAAAAAATGGCTGTAAGCTAAAAAAAGAAGAAGGATGGTGTATCATACACAAAAAATTACGCTGATTTACTATTAATGATCTCATGCTAATAATATCAATTTATGTATTCAGGCTGGTAAGATTCTAGCAACATAGTATTTGAAGAATTTATTTTTCAAATTTAGACTAGAATTTAGACTCAGTTTTACTTTGAGTAACTTAGGCCAGTGTAAGACTTCAATAGTTTCATCCTTTATGAAATGAGATGAAAATATGATTTCGCACTCCCATCTCCTACTCATTAATTCTATTTTTTGTAAGATGAATGTAATGAAATAGAACTCAAACTATTCATGATCTAATACCGACCCCATGACAGATAAAAGTTTGAAAAACTACAACAATTCTTTAAAAATATTAGATATAAGTTTTTATCTGAAACTGGCTTGTGAGTGGTCGACAGAGTGTAAGGTGGTTCTCAGTCAAGAATATAATTAAATTCAAGAGGGGCGTTTCTTGGCTTGCTTCATACATTGATTGTGGTTTTTCAATTGATCGATTCATTATTATGAATGAGTTTATGCATAGGAAATAATTTCTTAAGGATTCAAGTTCTGGTAAAATTATTCTAATAGCCCAATTGAAATTCTTAAAATTCTCGTTTTGCATCAGCCGCCGCGGCGCCCCGTTGGCCGTGGCGCCCCGTGCGATCGCACACTCCGCACACCCTACGCGAGGGCCCTGCATACAAACATACATACAGAAACTACTCGCTTAATATGGTATTTGTCATTTAAATTTGTAAAATATGAGTATGAATATGATGAGTAAGTTCAACAGCGTTATCGACATTATTCAATAAGAAGATGATCAAATACTACCCTCATTAATTTACGCCCAATATAATAACAATTAAGTAATTCTATTACAATGGGATGATATGATATACTGAGTGAGAGAAGAGTGTCAATGAGATTTAAATTTCATAATTTAATAATAAGAGAAAGAGAATGAAAGCTAGCGGAACACTTGGACAAAGATAGAAACGAAGTTAAAAAAAACTGAATAAAATTGTCGGTGTCATCTCTCAAGTGGACGTTTCTTATAACATCAATCATTTCGACGGTTTACTATGATTTATTATACTTTACTATTCAACACGCAAGCACTGCACACTAAACGATTAACCAACTCATGTGATTCACAATGGTAACCAGGCATCCGACTTCCTGTCTATATGTTCACCAAACGTGAAAGAACTGTTTCGTAATATCAGTAACAGTAACGTCCGTAACAAAAATACAGTATTGCACTCGTCTCATTTTTAATCTGTGTTGGTTACCTCCTGCGATGCTGTAATTCTGAATAAACGGATTAAATAATGACGCTAATCAGTCGTTCTTGGTTGGAAAAAAGATCCAAAGATATACGGTTCATGTTTCGATCAACTCTACAACACTGGCGGCTCGTGCCCACGAAACAGGTGAAGTGCCCGTATCTTTCACTGTACAGCACTTCACCTGTTTCGTGGGCAGGAGCTGCCAGTGTTGTAGGCCTAGAGTTGATTGAAACATAAACCGTATATCTTCGGAAAATCGAATTATCGTTTTATAATATCTATAAATGGTACGTTGTTCAACTACCTTTTAACAACATAGTAGGCTAATTTAAAAAAAAAACGAGATCATATTTTAATCTCTTTTCATATGATTTCTTCTTCTTTTTTTTTTCTTCTTCTTCTTCTTCTTCTTCTTCTTCTTCTTCTTCTTCTTCTTCTTCTTCTTCTTCTTCTTCTTCTTCTTCTTCTTCTTCTTCTTCTTCTTCTTCTTCTTCTTCTTCTTCTTCTTCTTCTTCTTCTTCTTCTTCTTCTTCTTCTTCTTCTTCTTCTTCTTCTTCTTCTTCTTCTTCTTCTTCTTCTTCTTCTTCTTCTTCTTTCTTCTTCTTCTTCTTCTTCTTCTTCTTCTTCTTCTTCTTCTTCTTCTCCAATCCATACCTATTTAACTGCAGAATAGAATTTTACATTTCAATGGTATTTAACATGAAAAATATCACAATAATGGTTGATGGAATTTGAAACTTAAACAAACGGACTTAATACACATAACATGTTAGCAAGATACTATGATAATTCATAGGCAAGTCAAAATTCAATGGTATTTAATATGAAAAATATCACAATAATGGTTGATGAAATTAGAAACTTCTCAAAACAAACAGAAACTTGGATACAGCATAACATGTTAGCAAGATACTATGATAATTCATAAGCAACAAAATTATCGTCTCACAACAGTTGCTTTCGTAGCCGGCAACTACAATGAACAAGTTGCCAAGACAAGAAGAGAAGATTCAAAGCAGGAATTCATTTATAGAGCAAAGCTTCCTGCAGTAGGCTAGCAGGAGCAGGAGCAGGAGCAGCGGTGCCATGAATATTCATGCGCCGTCTTTCGGTGTTCCTGGTTCGCCACATCCGCTCCTGTCGGGAGTCCGGGAAGCCCGGGATGGCAACCGCCGAGTCCGGTCTTATCCCGGGATAGAAATGATGCTACAATGTTGTTCACAAGTCGCCGGCCAATGAGAGTGGTGGTGTAAGAGACTATGAGGATGATTTATCGTAGACGATAAGATACCGTGTGCACTGCTTCTTGAGATATTGTATACAAGGGGTAGTTAGGGGAGCTCTCAAAAAGAAGAAGAAGAAGAAGAAGAGGAAGAAGAAGAAAAGGGAAAAGAGAAAGAAGAAGAAGAAGAAAAAGAAAAGAAAAAGAAAAGAAAAAAGAGGAAGAACAAAATGAAGAAGAAAAGAAATAGAAAAAGAAAAACAAAAAGAAAAGAAAAAAGAAGAAGGAGAAGAAGAAGAAGAAATAGAAGAAGAAGGAGGAGGAGGAGGAGAAGAAGAAGAAAAGAAGAAGGAGGAGGAGGAGAAGAAGAAGAAGAAGAAGAAGAAGAAGAAGAAGAAGAAGAAGAAGAAGAAGAAGAAGAAGAAGAAGAAGAAGAAGAAGAAGAAGAAGAAGAAGAAGAAGAAGAAGAAGAAGAAGAAGAAGAAGAAGAAGAAGAAGAAGAAGAAGAAGAAGAAGAAGAAGAAAAAAGAAGAAGAAGAAGAAGAAGAAGAAAAAGAAGAAAAGAAGAAGAAGAAGAAGAGAAAAAGAAGAAGAAGAAGAAGAAGAAGAAGAAGAAAAGAAAAGAAGAAGAAGAAGAAGAAGAAGAAGAAGAAAAGAAGAAGAAGAAGAAGAAGAAGAAGAAGAAGAAGAAGAAGAAGAAGAAGAAGAAGAAGAAGAAGAAAAGGAAGAAGAAGAAGAAGAAGAAGAAGAAGAAGAAAAGAAGAAGAAGAAGAAAAGAAAAGAAAAGAAGAAGAAGAGGAAAGAAAGAAAAAGAAAAAGAGAAGAAGAAGAAGAAAAAGAAAAGAAAAAGAAGAAAAAAGAAAAAGAAAAAGAAAAAGAAAAAGGAAAAGAAAAAGAAGAAGAAGAAGAAGAAGAAGAAAAAGAAGAAGAAAAAGAAAAAGGAAAAAAGAAAAGAAAAAGAAAATGATGGAGATGAAGAAGAAAAATAAGAAGAAGAAGTACTAGGATATAAAAGAAAAGAGAGGACTGCATGGAGGAAGCTGAAAGCTTGAGGATTGAAATATTTACTCAGGTACATGAATTTCAAACATTTTGTAATATGAAACTCATGTTAGTAATAAACATTTGAAAAAAATGTAGTTGAAATAGTTGTGACTGCGGAAAACTATGAAAGGCTGTAGGCTGAAAGGCTATAAAGAAGAGTAATAATATTGATGAAGAGCAGAAGGTTGACTTTGGTTTATTTTTCGTTCTAAGCACACCCCCACCCTCCCCCTACATCACAGCAATAGAACGGATTAAGAACTTTTGAATCGACGCACTTATCGCAGATGAAGAGATGACTCGCTCTCAGCGCACTCTACAGTTTGTCCAACTAAGAAGACATTTTGGTAAGATCAAAAAATAACTGTAGCTCGGTCAATATTTGTTCAAAAATCACCAATTTTATCTCAGATTGTAGATTAAAATGTACCCTACAATTTAAAAACAAATTTACAATTTTTGAACAAGTATTGGCCGAGCTGGAGTAATTTCCCCATTTTGCCCGAATGTCTTCTTTGATAGTACAGACTACACTTTTGAAAAGCGCCGCGTTTGACGCAACTTTTGATGCGACAAAGCGCAAAGTTTGACGACGGCGCAAAGCGTCGGCTTTCACCGAGCGACAATAAAATTGTCGTCGTGGCGTTATTGTCCAACTTTGATCGCAGATTTTCCAACTTTACTGATGTCGATGGCTCACTTTGGTTTGGTCAATTACCTCACGATTACTCTCCCATGAAAACGTTTGTAATTGCTGGGAAATGTGAGTGAGTGGGATAACGTGAATTTGTAAATTTTTGGAAGTGTGAGAGAGGATTCCTCACGTCTGAGTACAGCGTGATAACGTAAAACTCATAAAGTTTTATGAAACAGGCTCCTAATAAAGCTGACGCCCAAAAGTAAGGTGGTTTCATCTGCTCCTTGTGCGCTCCAAATGTTTACGTTGTCAATTTGAGTTATCATTAAGCTATGCCTAGATGATATTTTGGAATCCAAAGAGACCATATGTGATACTTTACATCAATTTTTAGTAGGTTGAATAATGTACAAGAGACAGACGAAACCGCCTCAAGTTTTGTCGTCAGCAGCTATAATACTAGGAGCCTGTGTCATGGAGCCATGAAACATTTTTGAGTTCCAACTTCGCTTTTATCAATGGTGGTTCGACTTCGAATCAGATCTTTTGGTTCCTTGTTCTCTTTCCCAATAATTGAGAATAAATAATTATTATCATATTAATTATTATTATATCACATATATTTTATAATTATAATCTCATCTTATTATTCTATCATCAGGGTAAAATCCTGCCACAATATCAATTTCACAACTACTCAAAGAGTGAGGTTAAAATCCTTTTGTAATGACCTTTAGTAAGGATTATAGGAGCTCACTAGAATTGGAATGCGTCTAATATATGTACAGAAGTGATAAGAATAAGAAGCTTTGTGATACAGTAAAGAAAAGTATGCGAACTTTGGCATTTATACAGCAAGTTCCACTATTATATTATTATCTCATTAATTCTTATTATTTCTATACCACAGTTTCACTGTATAAAATAATATCATAAAATAATAGATTTATCTTCATATTCCATACATATCTCTATGGATATATAGTTATCTCTTCGTTGTTTTAAATGTTAATCACAGTACCCTTTTTAAATTATTTTAATTCATGCATAACATGTTTCGACTATTAACAGCCATTCAAAACAAACATTTAAAACAGTAATAAAGAAGCCCTAAGATGAAGGAAACATGTATCTCTTTATATTTTATTCTCTTATATATAAAAAAACCTCTTTGAAATTTGGAACAAGTTCTTGGATTTTCTAGATTTTGTAGCCTATTACGTAATAGATGGAATCTGAAAGCTATGAAAATAATGCAACAGTGTCAGTCTACGCGCTGATGTGTTCTTTCTACTTTTGCCTTTCAATTCAACATGCAATAGAGTATTCTCAAATTTGAATGTGTTTCTGAAAGATGATACGGGAAATGGAAGAGCACCTTCTCTCTCCTTTTCTCCATTATTTTATCCCTTAATTTCATCTTTTATTATTTTTATTATTATTTATTTATTCTTATTCACCTTATTCCACGCACAAGCATATGAGCTCATGTGGGCTCCACTCTTATAAATTAAAACCAACTACTTATTCCTTTTATCACTAAATTCGCTCTTCTTCAAAATAATACAAAATAATAATAAAAAATGTAAATTGAAATATATCTAAATCATTTGGCACAGCCATCAAAGAAAACTTGTGAGCTAGCTGCGAGTTCATAAAGCGAACAGTACAAAGTAAAGCAATACCTAAAAATGAAAAAAAACAAGACGAAAAATAAATGAAGATAGACTAATTGCAATAATAATGCTTATTACAAATAATACAATGATAAAATTCGTGTTAAAATTAATATACAGGTGAAACCAAAAACAAATCATGTAGCCTACATTTATTCTCCTAAATAAGAATTAATGAAGAAAAATACAAAAATAAATTTTCAGTTATATGAGCACATCTCAGTGCTTAATCAATTTTCAAAAGTAATATAGAAGATAGAAAGACATTCAAAACTTAAATGAATCATGAACAGACTAACTAGCATTTAGGTATTGTAGAATATATATATTTTGCTTTATACGCTCATTACGTATTCTCCCTTTTCATCCCATATTTTTATCTTTGTATTTCTTTTTGTGCCTTGTTTGTGACAGTGCAGCAACATGACAAGTGTTGAGTAGTGATGCCAGCACCTTCACCCTGTCTGTGTGTTTTGCAGAGGTTAATATTTTGGAGACTGGCAAATAGTCTGTCCATGCAAAGAAGACATTCTGGCCCGATGGGAGAACGACTCCAGCTCGGTCAATATTGTATCAAAAATTATAGATTTGGTCTCATGTTGTAGAACAGAATGTATACTACAATTTGAGAACAAATGTATAATTTTTGAACCAATATTGATCGAGCAGGAGTCATTGCCCCATCTTGCCAGAATGTCTTCTTTGCTTGAACAGACTACTTGTGGGAGGCCGGCCGTGCGCAATGTACAAACGGATCACGTAATGTCGTGCTGTACAGTTAATTGGAAAACTTTCTTGCCTCACCTCACGTCACTTTTACCCCACTTCACCTCACTTCACCTCACTTCACCTCACTTCACCTCACCTCACCTTACCTCACCTTACCTCACCTTACCTCACCTTACCTCACCTTACCTCACCTCACCTCACCTCACCTTACCTCACCACTTTACTCCGCATCATGATTTTCACTCGTCTAGTGCAAAAGTCGATCCTTCTCATATAGGGTTGAAGCAATAAATATGGTGTTTGTAAAAATAGATAAGATTTCTTATTTCACTGGCGGCTCGTGCCCACGAAACAGGTGAAGTGCTTGTATCTTTTATTGTACAGAACTTCACCTGTTTTGTGGGCACGCACCATCAGTGCTTTATTTAAGGAAATATTATAAAGCATAACACGAAATGACACTCAGAATAAAGAATGAACAAACTGAAATTAATTCCACATTTTTCTCATGAAATCGATTAATTGTGGACCTAACTTTTATTTTTAAAGAATTATTCGTAACAATTGTATAACTAGAATTACTATGAGAATCACTTTTTGTGTAGTTGTGAAGGTGATATTGTGGTAGTTATCCATATTAAATGAAAAGACAAGACGTTGTCAAACCACTGATTTATTAAAAAATCGAGATAACGGTTTCGGTTGTTAAACCATTATCAATCTCTGGTAAACTCCGTTACCAGATCATCAACTATTAACAGATTATAAACTCTGTTTACCAGAGATTGATAATGGTGTAACAACCGAAACCGGTATCTCGATTTTTTGATAAATCAGTGGTTTGGCGACGTCTTGTCTTTTCATTTAATACTATGAGAATCTTGAAAACAATATAAATATAAATTGATCAGAAACAATATTGTATCATAAGCAGTTACAAATGACTATCTTTACAACTACTGAAAAACACTGGAAAATCGAGAACATTATTCAAAGCCATGTAGTAGAGAAATAAGCTAATTCAAAACTCTACAAATGAAAACAAGACAAAGTTTCAAATGGAAGTGTTCAGCATTTTAAATTATGAGATCAATGTTTGATTGACACATCAATTTTGATATCGATGTTGGACAACAACTTTTTCTTAAACAGATTTCTTAAATGAAAATAAATCTACGATTCTCTCGCATTAAATTATGTTATCGTATCATATAATTCATTTCCCCTCTCCTTCCATCCATCTACAAATCTCCCTCTACTCATGCATTATATACTGATCTGTTTCCTTTTTGAATCGAATGCAGATAAGCCATTAAGTTTTCAACGGAAATGATCGTTTTGAAAAAACTCTGAATGAAAGTTTTCCAAGCGGAAGTGAATGACTTTCGATTTCTGTTCGGTTATAAGTAGCGATGCGTGGCCACACATGGACTTTCTTCCTTGGAAGAGCGTCCATTTCGTGTATTAATAAAAAGCAGACGGACAGCCTTCAATTAAACGTTTACAGTAGGCTGATTCGACCGTGCGGCCATGAAGTGCATTGCTAGTCTATCCAAGCAAAGAAGACCATCTGGAAAGATGGGAAAATTACTCCAGCTCGGTTGATATTAGTTCAAAAATTATAAATTTGGTCTCAAATTGTAGGGCAGAATTCTCACCACAATTGGAGACCAAATTAATAATTTCGAATCCATAGTGACCGAACTGGAGTCATTTTCCCATCTTGCCAGAATGTCTTCTTTGCTTGGACAGATTGTTGTGTTCATAAGAGCAAATAGGACGGAAGATGTACATTTGAAAAAATAGAAACATAACATTTTTTTATATACAGCACATCCGATAAAAACAAAGTGCAAACTAGAAAAGTACATTTATTATGTAAAGCAGATAATTATGATGTATGGAATTCAATCCTAGGCTGAGGCCGCACTGCCGGTGGGTAGAGCCTGGAGGGTGGAGGGTAGTTGGTAAATCTATAGAACATACACACCATCCACAGTAATACATCGTATGAATGGTATGACGTCATTCTGGTTTTTGAGGTTATGTTGTCCATATTCAAGAATTTCAAGATGGCGGCTGAACACATACTATTCATACTATAGGTGTTACGAAAATTCATTGTATATTTGTTCAATTGATCATCCTATCATGATAATTCTCTCATTTATCATTCTTCTCTACCTTCAATGCTGATCTGAATGATAATATAGATGTAACTGATTAACCTCTACCGGCCGGTCCACCCAGAGCCCTCTGTACCCGCGTTAGCATACCAGAGCATAGCTCCAGGCAGAGCTAGCACCACAGTTACGGAGGCGTGCCATTGGGACTCGCCTGCAAAACCTCTGTCAGTGTCAGCTGAGACAAACAGGCTCGCTTCGCTCGCCTGCAAATTCCGTTTAGTAGGGGTTTGAAATTTATTGAGCACAGCATTTCTACACCTAATCTGGACCTGTTTACCTAATTGCAACATTTTCTGCCAATTTGTTCTAGAAAAATCTAAGAAAAACTCCGAAAATTCAAAAAAATAGTAAAACGCTAATATTAAGCGTAACCTTGGGAAGTATATCGGACATAGTTTGAAACTTGATTCAATATCTTCCAAATTAATTCATCTATAATCTCTCTGAACCATTCAATTTACAGTTAGGATTGGTCGTATCATGGCGGAAGATATGCAACCCGCAACACATCTACAATTTTGAAAACCTGATTACTGGCGTAATCTTGAACGGATTGCAAAAATATTGCACGGAACACAAAATTTCTAGACCCCATTTGAACCTGCCTACCAAATATCAACATTTTCTACCAGGAAAACGCCGAAAAACTCAAGAAAAACTAAAATATTTGGCGTATCCTTGAAAAGTTTTTAAAAACCTTTCTTAGCGCGCGTCTAAACGTCCAACTAAACATGCCTGCCAAATTTGAACGCATTCGCTCCAGTGGATTTTTAGTTCTGGTGATGAATGAATCATTCAGTGAATGAATCAGTCAGTACTATTTCGCTTATATAGTAAGATTATAACCAAGAACCAATGAAACCAATGAACCGATGAATGCATACTTCTCAGAATTATTGTTACTACACAATTTATACTGTTAAATAGTTGACGATTGAAGGATTTATCGATAACTTGAAAAATTATTAAATAATTCAACCTGCAAGAAACTCAAGAGCTAAAACTATTCAACCGATAATTGGAGCGTCTTACTTTGACGGACGGGATAATTTCCTAAAAGTGTTCTATATGGAAAGAGTTGATCAAGGGATAAAGTAAGTGGTTTCAGCTTCAGTCTGGGTTATCCTGAATAATTAAAACTTTGCATCCATCAGCCAAAGTATGATAAACAAGTCGATTTTTCTGGATGTCAAACTTGGTAATTCGGGAAAGATTTACAACAGCGCTTATTGGAGCTCATCTGTCCTTTGCATACACTTTGAAAGATTCAGCGGATAATTAATATCATCTTGATAGGAAGGAACAGGTGTTCTAAACATTCAGTGGATTAGATTTTGGTCGTCTTTCTAGTGACAACAACTGATGTCTTCGAAAATTGCTTTTATAAAGTTTGTATCAACTCTATCATCGTTTATTTGAAGGTGGAAGATGATGTATTTTGACGTATTATCGAGATTAAAATTTCAACATATTTGATCACACCACAATTTTAGTAGATAGAAGATGGAGAAATAGCCAGTGTTGTCTACAAAACATTTGAAATATGGACTTAGACAATAATATTCATTATTGCTTATTACCGTAAAGTAATTAATGCAAGTTTGATTAACTTTAATTTCATTTGATTCAAGGCTCGTATCGGCAGTGCGAGGCATGAGCCACGAATGAATGCCTCAAGGTATAGTCTGTTCAAGCAAATAAGAGTCTTACTCCAGTCTCCAGCTCGGTCAATATTGGTTCAAAAATCATTGATTTGGCCTTGAATTGAAGATCGAAATGTTACCTATAATTGAGACCAGATCAATTATGTTTGAACCAATATTGACCGAGCCGGAGTAATTTTCTCATCTTGCCTGAGGGTCTTCTTTGCTTGAACTATGAAAGTTACCAAGGTAATAATTATAAGAATAGATTCAAATTAAAATAGACTCTATTCTAATTACCTTTTGGAAAGTTACTATGTAGCTACTAATAAGAAGAAGATGGCAGCAGTTGTCGGTTTATTAAGAAGAAGAAGAAGAAGAAGAAGAAGAAGAAGAAGAAGAAGAAGAAGAAGAAGAAGAAGAAGAAGAAGAAGAAGAAGAAGAAGAAGAAGAAGAAGAAGAAGAAGAAGAAGAAGAAGAAGAAGAAGAAGAATGCATAATAATAATATAATTCAATACAAATATGTTTGGCTCATTTTTCACTCCACCTACTGTTTCCTGATTGTTTCAAATGTATCCAACTCTAAATCCCACCAGTAGATGGCAGCAGTTGTCGGGTTATAGACGCTTGGCACAACCTCCTTTTCTGATTGGTCGACATTTTGTCAGGTGATAAGTACTTGACTCCTCCCTCTCTCCTGATTGGTCGACAGTTCGTAGGGTGTCTAACTCTGAACTACGCTAGAAGAAGGCAGCAGTAGTTGGGTTACAGGAACTTGACTCTGCCCTCACTCCTAATTGGTCAACAGCTTGGAACGTGTTTAACTCTCTATCTTGCCAGCAGAGTGCAGCACTTGCTGGGTGAAGAATTTCATCGACACCTGATATCTTTCGAAAAAGAATCCAATAATTTTCAAACTGAATTGATTTACTAGAACTGTTTGAATTTATTATTCAACTACGGAATAATTCTGGACATTGATGAATGAATTCGTGAATATTTAGAATAACGAAGAAAATGAACACAATTCATGCGTGAATTGAAAATGTTCCTCCAAGATTTGTGGCTTTCAATAATTAAAATTTTTCAATAATTCTTACTATACTCTAATAATTATTATTTGTTGCAAATTGAGTAATTTTAATGAGAAATAATTTTGAGTTGGGGATTTTTTCTGCTTGAGAAGTAAGTGTTTCATTAATCATGGCCAAAGAATATGGAGAGATACTTTATATTCACTGGTCATGGCTCATTGAGTCAAACAAATCATCCTTAAGGCTGAGGCCGCACTGCCGGTGGGAAGAGCCTGGAGGCCTGGAGGGTGGAGGGTAGTTGGTAAATCTATAGAACATACACACCATCCACAGTAATACATCGTATGAATGGTATGACGTCATTCTGGTTTTTGAGGTTATGTTGTCCATATTCAAGAATTTCAAGATGGCGGCTGAACACATACTATTCATACGATGTATTACTGTGGATGGTGTGTATGTTCTATAGATTTAGCAACTACCCTCCACCCTCCAGACTCTACCCACCGGCAGTGCGGCCTCAGCCTTATAGTTGAATTATTAAACGAATGAATGATTATTTGACAACAATGTTTATCACAGGGTAGGATAGTAGGACATAAATTATAGCCTACACTGGCGGCTCGTGCCCACGAAACAGGTGAAGTGCTGTACAGTAGAAGATACAGGCACTTCACCTGTTTCGTGGGTATTAGCCGACAGTGATACGATATCATACTGTATCCTTGTAGATTGTATTCAATAGACATAAGTCAGTTACAGGCTTTCTATACTTTTAATAGCTTGATAATTGGATGAATAAAGTTCATTCATAACATATTAGCCATGAAATCATCATATCTTACTTAAACTACAGTAATAACTCATACTGTATTTTGAGCTTATTATGTATCATGTAGACCTATAATTTATAACATGGATTCATATCGAACGAATTCAAAAGCTTTAAAAATGTAAGAACATTCTCGATTCTCCGCACGATAACCTGGAACATTTTCAGCAATATCTTCCACCTCACTACGTTGAAGTATTGTAACAGTTTCGATTTGCTGAGTGAATCGGCCCATTCAGCGTTTAGCAGTGTATCGCAGCAATTACGTGGAATAAAGCAAGCCGAGTCGAGCTGCGAATAAGTCGACTAGTCGAATTAGTCGACTTGATTCACGAAAAGTCGGTACGTGTTAAAGACCGAGCGCTACGTGACGTGGAAACGCCGGTCACGTGACTTGCATTCATGCGACTCTCAAGTTGCATTCGAATAATAGAAAACTGGTGCTAGGGTATTAATTTCACCGCTGCTATCACTTAACTCCTCGAAATTATAGTGATAAGACATGAAAGAGTTACTTGATTCGAGATCTATAAGTAAGCGCATGAAATAAGTTTGTAACTGAGTTCAAAATCATGTAGCTCATGGGAAATATATAGGTATAAAGTATTGATGAAAATTGAATAAAATGAACGAGTTTCGTTGATGATGGTGAGATCAAGTAGTGAAGTAAGTGAGCTTCAAACTCAATCGAACCAAGTCAAATTCAAATTTTCCCAACCAACTTGAATTTAAAAAAGATTTTCATTTTTATTTTGAGCAATGAGAGGGAAAGCTTCCAATGAGACTAAGATGGTGTACCAAAAATAATAAGAGCAGGGGTGAATCCATGGAGAAAAGGAGAATACATCATCTCCTTCCCGAAATTTCCAAACACAATAGAATAGAAGGCTATTATTATTTATGGGAATATACGGTTCATTAACCTGGATTGTTTATACACTTAAAAACTCTTATAACCTGAGATATATTGTTTATTTTCAGCTCTGAAGAGTAAGACTCTAGAAAGGAATGTTCACGAACATTCTGTGCTCTAATACTGTTAAATGAATTAATTCGAATTTTCGTTTTCTTGTGAATAATGAACAATGTTGTCTCTGATTTCTATCTAGAGAATTTCTTTTTGGGAAATTCAAATTACTAACTACTATATAGTATTTAACCAAGGATCGATCCATCCTGATACACAAAATCTCCTAATTTGTCTATAACAAAAATTATTTTCGAATTAAAATGGAATAATTTCAATTAATAAAATATTTTTTTAAGAAATGCAAGACTTTTGATGTGAATACGATTCTAAACTACTTTAAATCTTCAACATTCTCTAAAATTTCCAAAATTTGTTGAAGATATTTCAGAAGCTGCGTTCAACTTTCTAGTGGGCAACCTTAAAAAATGATATTATCTTCAACATTCTCAAAAATTTCCAAAATTTATTGAAAATATTTTAGAAGCTGCGTTCAACTTTCTAGTAGGCTATCTCACAAATTATAACACAATATTATTTTTTTAATAATACAAAGAGTTTAAAATACCAAACATCACGTCAATTAAAATGATGACAGCTTGTAGATTTTCAACAAGCGATCCACTTCAATACACAAAAAATCAATACCGATAATGCGATCCAAACATCATGCTAATAATCCCACTGTTAAATTAGACTAACAGCAACTTGTAGCATGTATCCGCGAAACCATTTCCAATCCACACACTCTTTTAATTCGTTTGTCACCGGCAATGCAGCCACCAATTGGGTGCTTATTCAGGTGTACAATTGGCAAACGCATTGTTCCGTTCCGTTTTCAGAGCACTGTCATTGTCAGCGGAACAAGCAAAAGCCTGTTCAAGCAAAGAAGACATTCTGGCAAGATGGCAAAATTACTACAGCTCGATCAATATTTGTTCAAAAATTTAAAATTTAGTCTTCAATTGTAGTAAAAAGTCTTATCTACAATTTGAGACCAAATTTGTGAATTTTGAACCGGTATTGACCGAGCTGTAGTCATTTCCCATCTTGCCAGAATGTCTTCCTCTCTTGGACAGATCAGGTAATTTCCAATTTCTAGCAATTGTCGACAGACCAGGATGGTCCTGTTGCATTGTCCGGCCACTAAAGTACTCAAACAATACAACTGGTCTACTATTTGCATACCGCGGCTACAATATGATTGTTATTATCATTATCATTGGAATAGAGGCTCCTGTTCACACCGCACGTGGATTGGATTCGATTATATTCTGCAGAATTGAATATCGTCTATATATTACTGTTTATAATGTTCTCGATTATATTCTGTAGCATAGAAAGTGTATTGTTTGCATTATATTGTTCATATTACTGCATGCTCTCATATATATATTCTAAAGCATTCAATGTGTATTACTGTATTTGTTCATATTACTGTATGTCCTCAAATTATATTCCGTTGCATTCAATGACTATTATTGAACGTTCGTAGGAGTGTCCGTGTCCAAACCCTTTCTTGCTATCAACCTGTTGTGGATTGTTCGAGCGGAAAACAGTTGACAATAATAATTAATTCCATATTCAATTTCAGGCGGTGATTGGATGATATGAATCTAATCTCAAATATTCAATTTGTAGTTAGGTAGTTTTCATGTGTTAAGGGAATTTGAGTACATGGGAGGGGGTTGTTTGCGTTGATTTAATTGAATTAGAATTGCTTTGTAATCAAATTGAGAGTGTCCAAAGAATTCACTCATTCATTACTGATTCGAGAGCTTCCAAAAAATTCATCAATTCATTATTGAGTTGAGAGTGTCCAAAAAATTCACTCATTCATTATTGATTTGAGAGTATCCAAAAAATTCACTCATTGATTATTGGTTCGGGAGTGTCCAAAAAAGTAATTCATTCATTATTGATTTAAGAGTGTCCAAAAAACCGGGATTATGAATATTTTTCGGATATTTTTACGGTATAATCCAGTGACACTTTCAGAGAACTAAATAGATATAATTTTCCTTTCAATACTCATAATTCGAAACCTCAATGTATCTTGGTTTTGTACCTATTTTCAGTTGGAGGAAGTAAATTTAAATTTGAATCAAGTAGGCTTCATACAATTTAATTTGGAGTCGAATTGTAGAATAAAGAAGAGGGTAATAAATTAGACGAAAGCATTTAGGAGTGATAGAAAATTAAGAAAAAAGAGACAGAGAATAAGGAGAGTGAATGAGTTGAAAAGGAAGGAAAAAGATTATTCGAAATCTAGAGGGAAAAAGAGGAAATCTTTCAAAAACCGAATTGGTTATTCAATTCATTATTTTCGAATGAGATAGAACCAAAGTCCTATTTCTTATCAGATTTCAACGTTGTTGTTGAATTCCTGCATCTTTCTAAAAATGTAGTCGAGTTTCAATATCAATGCATAATTCAACAACCTCATCATCAGCCTTGATTATGCATTATCTTATTACAAGAAGCCCTGTTTGCTTTATAATGACAATGACCTTTTTCTCAAAATCTAGGCAACACTCATTTATTGCTCAGACATTTCATGCATAAAATAAGAGTAAATCCAATTTTCTTATTGAAATTCTTGTTGTCATGACATGGAGGGGAAATGATTATATGAATGGAAACTACTATGAATGAGCAAGCAAGTCAGTGGAGAAGCAGAAATTCAAATTAGCGGATGAAGGAGGGAGATTGTAGGATAAAAAAGATGTAAGAAATTAGGAGAAAGCATTCTGGAGTAGGAGAAAATGGAAAAAAGATAGAGAATGAAAAAAATAAATAGGTTGGCAAGAACTAGATAGATGATTTGGAAGAAATTCGCAACAAATAGTAATTTGGAAAGTGGATTATGGAAAATAAACATCAGAGCATGATTAGTAGGTTGAAAAAGTGTGAAGGCTAGTGGGTGTTGTGAAAAAAAGAAGAAATAACTTACTAGAAGAGCAAGATGAGTCAGATATAGAAAAGGATGGAATCAAATAAAGTAAACTTGGAAAAATGAAGATAGAATAAGGATAATAGAGAAAGATGAAGAAACAAGAAAAAGAGAAATAAGATAGAGGAGCAATGTAAGAATAAAAGTTTCAATGGGAGGAATTGATTGATTAATTGAAATTGTTAAGGGCGGAGTTAGGACTCTTGATATTCTCTACCACAAAACCCTTTATATCGTTGGAGCCCTTAGGAATAGTGGAAGAAGAAAGAGGAATAATCAAAGGCATAGTAAGGAAGAGTCCTCTACCACAACATCTAGAAAATGGTAGAAACGTAGATAGAAAGAGGTACAAAAAGAAGAAGAGGAAGAAGAAATGATAGGGGAAAAATCTAGGATGTTTAATAGATGGGAAAAAATGGAATTGAATCGCAGAAAAAGTGGAAATGTCGTGAGAAAACAATGAATACTAAGTTATGTGTAAAGATATTGGGAAGTGATTTTTGTTGAGAGAGTGAAAGATGACAGGAGGTTCAATGTATAGCCTGTCCAAGCAAAAAAGATATTCTGGCAAAATGGTGGAATAACACCAGCTCGGTTAATATTGATAAAAAAATAAAAAAATGGTCTCAGAATGTTTACAATTTAAAACCAAATATGCAGGGTGTTTCAGGAGAAATGTGCAATACTTCTCAGGCTGATTCCTTAGACCAAGTAGACAATATAGTTCCATGGGACCAACCCCCAAAAACGCTTTGTTACCGAGATAACAATGGCGGAAAATTGAGATTTTTCAAAATATATAAATTTTTCTAATTTTTTAGAGGCTTTAGTGAGGTTCTATAATATTCAATTCCTATGTAAAATTAGCTGAGAAATCCAATGAAACCAGTTCCAAGTCTGTAACTTTAACAGTTATTGAGATAATTGGAAAAATATGCTTGAAAAACGCCATTTTCCAACAATAAGGGTTATAACTGGATAAGGAATCATAAATTTGTATTTTTTATTAATGGAAGTTGAAGAGAGTCTGATTCTGAAGAAAAAGTTGAATGGCAGCGATTGTGTAAATCTTACCCAAATCTCAGAAATAGCGATCAAAAATCGCAAAATTCGAAAACACATAGCACAAGTGATAAATTTGTGTTTAGTAGCGATTTTGCGATTTTTGATCACTATTTCTGAGATTTGGGTAAGATTTACACAATCGCCGCCATCTAACTTTTCCTCCAGAATCCGACTCTCTTCAACTTCCATTAAAAAAAAAGTACAATTTTATGATTCCTTATCCAGTTATAACCCTTATTGTTGAAAAATGGCGTTTCCTAGCATATTTTTCCAATTATCTCAATAACCGTTTAAGTTACAAACTTGGAACTGGTTTCATTGAATTCCTCAGCTTATTTTACATAGGAATTGATTATTCAAGAACCTCACTAAAGCCTCTAAAAAATTAGAAAAAATTAATATTTTTTGAAAATTTTCCGCCATTGTTATCTCGGTACCAAAGCGTTTTTGGGTGTTGGTCCCATGGAATTTTTTTGTCTACTTGGTGTGAGGGATCAGCCTGAGAAGTATTGCACATTCCTCCTGAAACACTCTGTATAATTTTTAAACAAATATTGATCGACCTAGAGTCATATTCCCATCTTGCCAGAATGTCATCTTTGCTTGGACAAATTGAACGAGAAATCAGGAAGGGGATTGGTGAGTGATTTAAACAAGGACATAGCAAGATTTAGAGAGAAACCGAGATTCAGAATAATAACAAGATCTAGAGTAAAAACATGATTCAAAATGCGAGTGTGATTCAGAGTGAGAGCGAGTTTCAGAATGAGTAAGATTTAGATTATTCAGAGTAAGAGCGAGATTTGGTGTGTTGGCGAGATCAGTGTGGGCAAGATTTAGTGTGGGCAAGATTTAGTGTGGGCGAAATTTAGAGTGAGAGTGAGATTTAGAGTAAGAGAGAGATTTAGAGTGAGAGAGACAAGTTCAGCCGTCGGTAATGTATGTAAATTATTTGGACTAGCAAAGCCTCTGGACTGCTGTTCGACATTGTCGCTTTCAATGTTTCGTATTTCCTTCCGACGTGGATTCGTGCATTAATCAAAGCCTCTTCGCTCCGAAGCAAAGCAGAGCAGAGTATAGTCTGTCCAAGCAAAGAAGACATTCTGGCAAGATGGGAAAATGACTCCAGCTCGATCAATATTGGTACAAAAATCATAAATTTGGTTACAAATAGTAGATCAAAATCTTTCCTACAATTTGAAACCAAATTAACAATCTTAGAACCAATATTGACCGGGCTGGAGTCATTTCCCATCTTGCCAGAATGTCTTCTTTGCTTGGACAGAGCAACAGCCCGGGGCCATCCTCCATCCTCGCTTTTATTCATCGCAATTCTGTCACTTTCAAAGAATCGCTTCAACAGACAACGCCTAGTTGCCCAAAAAATCAAAATTATTCATGGCAAACAAGGCCGAGTCAAGCGATGTGCTTGCTAAATTCGTGGCTGGAAAGAATTCATTACTTTCAGTTCATTATTTTGAGTTTTTTTTTGTTCTTCGTGTAAGTATTCATGTAGATATTTACAAGTTTTCAAAAAAATTACGTAATGAGAGAAAAAGGAGAAAGAAATACAGAGAAGAAATGTTCATGTGCATGAAAATAAATTCAAGGCTAGAAATAATGCATATTGCTTTAAGTTGGTTTTTTTGCATCATTTGTTTTTTTGTATGTAAAATTTCATGCAGAAATTCACAAGTCTTCAAACATATTACGCTTTGATTCACACTTAAAAAAAAAGGAGGAATACCGAAAATAAAAGTTGATGTGCATGCTAAATTCAAGGCTAGAATTTGCTTTCAGTTAATTATTTCTAGTTTTTTGTTTTGTATGTTAGATTTCATATAGAAATTCAAAAGTTTAAAAAAATATGACACTTTGATCCGCAATGGATGAGAGCTAAAAAAATAGAGGATAAAAGTTGATGTGCATGCCAAATTGAAGGCTAGAAGGAATGCAGTGCTTTCAGTTCAATTATTTTGAACTTTTTCCATGCTAGTCTTTATAGAAATTCACAAGTCTTTAAAATTTTACGTTTTGATTGAAAACTGAATAAATATAATAAATTAGAAGAAGAATAGACAAAGGGGTAAGTTAGAAAGATCATGTCAACATCTGATAGGAGGATGGACATCCATCCATCATATTCCGCCATTGGTTTTCCTACCAGCGACCGCGAGCCAATCAAAACACTGCTACTCTCGACCAATAGGAAGGCGAGACTCCGAATATGAAAATGGCCGTCTCAGGTCTTAGCCGACAATATGAATAGAATTTACTGTAAGTAAACAATTTTTCATTTGGGAAGTAATATGAAATGAACGTAGAATGATAAAAATGATAAAATTTCAATTAATCTTATTACAATCGTCAAAATTATTATAAAATCGAAATAATCGATGAATGTAGATTTCTCTAATTTCATTGTTTTCAACATTATGAAAGCTTGTGTCCGATTCGACCACAGATAAGTAATGATTATTATTAATATTTGAGTAGTTGTAAAGTTGATATGGTGTTAGTTATACATATCAAATGAAAAGACAAGACGTTGTCAAACCACTGATTTATTAAATAATCGATTATTAATCTCTGGTAAACTCTGGTAAGAGTTCATTGGTGTCGAACTTTATTTTCCGGCACACAATATCAATGCGAACAAAACAAAATAAATAATCAGTTAATCAGATTAGATTTAGCAGTTGTCGATTAGATTTCGCCGTGAGCGGATGTCTCTGGTAAGAGTTCACCAGAGATTAATAATGGTGTAACAACCGAAACCGGTACCTCGATTTTTTTAATCAGTGGTTTGACAACGAAAGAAATTTTCAGAAATTTTTCAACTAATGAAAGACAATAATCTTGTCTTTTCATTTAATAATAATTATTATTAGACTCTATTGTAACAGTTTTCGGCAATTCATAATATTATGATGAATATCATAATATGAATGCATTACAAGTTTTTCCATGATGAATACAAAATAGGATACACAACATAAGGATACAAGGATTCAATTTCAAAATCATCAAACAATTGTATGAATCGCGAATTTGTGTGAGATATGATAAGCTCCCACCACTCCGTATAGTGTCAAATTCAACAACTCCCTTCCCCCCTTCCGTCTTGATGGAGACAATGGCGAGGCCAGCATCATCAGCATCATGGTCAGAGACGGAGAGGCATGCTGATAGCACTGATGCTGATTATGCGACACATTAATTTATGGATGCATCAGCCAGATAGCCTATGTTTGCGAACTTCTCCTTCAATCCAAGCTCTTTCTCTCATCTCGGATGTCCTCTTCGAATCTCTAGATTTCTTCTCGCCCTTCTCTTCTTCTTAAGCCTCCACTCTCGCTTCTCTTTCTACTCCTCTTCCTCCTTCTCCTTGTTCTTCTCCTTCTACTTCTCATCCTCCTCCTCCTCCTCCTCCTCCTCCTCCTCCTCCTCCTCCTCCTCCTCCTCCTCCTCCTCCTCCTCCTCCTCCTCCTCCTCCTCCTCCTCCTCCTCCTCCTCCTCCTCCTCCTCCTCCTCCTCCTCCTCCTTCCTCCTCTTCCTCCTCCTCCTCCTCCTCCTCCTTCCTCCTCCTCCTCCCTTTCTTCTTCCTCTTCTCCTCCTCCTCCTCTTCCTCTCCTCTTCTTCCTCCATTCTCTTCTCCTCCTCTTTTCTTCTTCCTCTTTCCTCCTCTTCATCCCTTCTTCTTCTTCCCTCTTCTCCCTTTTCTCCACCTCACTATTCTGCTCCTTCTCCTTTTCCTCCCCTTATTCTTCCTCCTCCCTTTCCACCTTCTTCTCCTTCTTCTCCTCCCTCCTACTCCTCCTCCTCCTCCTCCTTCTCCTTCTCCTTCTACTCCTCCCCTCCTCATCCTTCTCCTCCTCCTCCTTCTTCTTCTTTCTTTTCTCCTCTTCTCCTCCTCCTCCTCCTTCTTCTTCTTCTTTTTCTCCTTCCCCACCTTTCTTCTCTACTCCTTCGATCCCCATCTTCCCCATCTCCTCCTGTTTCTTCTCCATCCTCTTACTTCCTCTTCAGTTCTTTTTCTTCTTCTTCTTCTTCTTCTTCTTCTTCTTCTTCTTCTTCTTCTTCTCCTTCTTCTTCTTCTTCTTCTTCTCCTCCTTCTCCTCCTGCTCCTTCTTCTTCTTCTTCTTCTTCTTCTCTGATTCGTTCATACTCTTTATATATACCATTCTTCAACTTGTATTTTTTAATTTTTTCACCCTCCTTTTCTGCTTACCTATGTTTAATGGTTTTTCCTATATCCTCTTCCCCATTTTTATCTTTACGAACTTGTTCTCTTTTCCTCTTTTTTTCTACTCCTCCAACATCCTCTACTTCTTCTTTCTCATCATTCAACTTCATCTTTTTGCCACCTTCTACTCTCACGCGTCACGCTAACTTCTCTTTCTCCTATTCTTCTTCTTCTTACTATCTCTACCCATCCCCTCTTTCTCTTTCTATCACTACTCCTCTTTAGTTCACTCTCATTACCTCTCTCCCTCTCCCTCTCGCACTTACTCTCTCTCTTACTATTTCTCCTCCTTCTATCTCTCTCATCTTATTTCCTCTATCATTCTCTATCCTCTCTCTCCTCTCTCTCTCTCTCTCTCTCTTTTCCCTTTTTTTTGCCATTCTCTCTCCTCCTTCTATTCTTCCCCATCCATTTCTCACCCACAAGCCCATCACTCATAGTTGAGGCAGGCAGTTAACGCCTGTCATGTAGCCATAGCGGAGTGTTTGTCATAGTAACAATATATTATGCGGCATTACGCTCTTCAATGGTATTGCGCACAACTGTTCAAATAATAGAGAATGTTGAATTATCTAGTACAGTATCCAATCAAATCACACCACCAACTGCTGTACAAACACATCATTACAATAAAATTCAATTAATTTTTTTTTTGATGAACTTGTAAATTATTTGATGTTGCCAATTGCAATAAATTCAATGCTTGATGGAATGGAATCATTCCCATTCTTATCATAATTTCCTCTTATATTATTGATAGCTCCCTCCTTTATGAGATTGGCTGTCGTCAGTAAAGACAGTCAGTCCTTTCCCGTCTCTGGAAGAATAGTAATTGTTGCATTATACTCTAACTAATCAACTGGATGTTATTAAGAGCTGTCTTGCACCGCAAATTGGTTGCGGAGACTGGCTTATGGTTGAGAAGATCAACGTGCTAACCACACGTGACCTTTATCCTGGTTGATGACTATTTGCTTGCTGTATGGTCTGGGAGGGTATTCTGACGTGGGGTGGGGGTCTCGGTCAGGTTTGGTTCAGGGATTGTTGGTTCTAATTGAGAATTTATGGCTTTTGGGCCGGTATTGGCCGGGCTGGAGTCGTTTTCCGGTCTTGCCGGGATGTCTTATTTGCTTGGACGGACTGTATAGTGGAGTGAATATGAAACTGGCAACCAGCTGGTAGGCCTAGGCCCTTCATGGGCTGTTGATCCATTGAGACAGACATATTATTAATAGATTTTATCTGAAAATTTAATTCTATTAAGAACCAAACCCAGAAGAAGATTATTATTATTGGTGAGTGAGGTTTGAAATAGGAGTAAGAATATCTACTGTGTACTATTTTCTGTGATCATGTAGTTCAACTACAAATTATAGACTAAAATTATAATTTTTATAATGATTAATTAGATTCAAGTCCATATATGAAAATTTGATTGAGTTACATTGTCATAAGAACAAAATTCAGAGAACGATGTGTTTGATGTGTTCAATGTGTTCGAAAAAATAATATGTTGGTAATTATTCAAATTCAAATTCCTTTACTCATGAAAAAAAATTACAAAAAATATCAGTGTTACAGATAATGAATATTCTACCTGCATGGATGATTAGTCCGTGTGCAGGGAGGAGTCGCATGATTAGACAATCAGAAAGCAAACACTATGTTATTAGGTTTCCACTGACTTTGTAACATTTTCTCTAATGAAGTGAAGTTTCTGCAAATTAAAGGCTTGAAATTCTTGTAATCTGTAAAAGCATGGGTGTGTGTGATAAATTATTGAATGAAAGTTCTTTAAGGATCGCAAACTGTGGAAACTAAAGGGTGAGCAAAGCAGCAGCGCCTAGCGGTTTCATCGATAACTGACATTGGAATGCAATTATTCCGATTTCGGATGAGAAATCACCGCAACTGGCAGCAATTAAAGATAGCGACACTTGGCTGCTGTCAATGGACCCAGCCAGCAACCACAGAATACCATTACAATTGGGTGAATTGTGTTTTGTGGTCGCTGAACCAACTAATAATCTGCGGGTGAAGAGATGGGTCGACAAATTTTCTCTCTATAGTTTGTCCAAGAAAAGAAGACATTCTGGCAAGATGGGAAAATGTTTAAAGCTCGATCAATATTGGTTAAAAAATTATAAATTTGGTCCCCTTTCCCAAATGTAGTAAACATTTTTATCTACAATTTAAGAATAAATTTATAATTTTTGAACCTATATCAACCGAGCTGATGTCATTTTCCCATCCTGACAGAATGTCTTCTCTGCTTGCACAGACCATCAATGATATCCTCTCCATTATGCTGGGTTTCCATTCCGAATTTCTCTATGTTTGGAAAAGGTGAAGTATTTCAAAGCTGGAGTGAAAGGAGAGGACTACTAGGTGAAGGAGAAGAAGAAGGGTGAAAAAAAGTTGGAGGAGAAGGAAGGTGATAAAAAGAAAACAAAAATTGGTATTCAATACAAAGGAGCTGGAATAGGGATGACAAAAATAATGAGAAATGAAGCAGAAGAGAAGATGAAAGAAGAAGAAGAAGAAGAAGAAGAAGAAGAAGAAGAAGAAGAAGAAGAAGAAGAAGAAGAAGAAGAAGAAGAAGAAGAAGAAGAAGAAGAAGAAGAAGAAGAAGAAGAAGAAGAAGAAGAAGAAGAAGAAGAAGAAGAAGAAGAAGAAGAAAGAAGAAAGAGAAGAAGAGGAAGAAGAAGAAGAAGAAGAAGAAGAAGAAGAAGAAGAAGAAGAAGAAGAAGAAGAAGAAGAAGAAGAAGGAAGAAGAAGAAGAAGAAGAAGAAGAAGAAGAAGAAGAAGAAGAAGAAGAGAAGAAGAAAGAAGATGATGATGATGAAGGTGATAGTTGATGATAGGTTAGAGGGAAGTCAAAGAAGAGAGAAGATGAAGATCAGAATAAAGAGAGATAAAAGGGGAGAATGATAGAGAGGAGGATAAGTAGGAGAGGTATGAATTGTAGAAGAAAAATATATTGTAGATAAACGTGGTTGAAGCAAGAGAAGAAGAGGAATAGAAGAAAACCAACAAGTTCGATAGAGATAGGAGAAATTTTAATTCTAAAAATTGTAAAGATATGAGAAAGAAGGGAATAAGTAAATAATACAGAATAGAGCTACAAAAAATAAAAAGAGATCTTCAAAGCATACACTTCTCTGATTGGAAGATGACTAAACAAACAGGTTTATAAGAAATAATGAAAATTTAGAGGTGTGATAGTGATGAGGGAAGAAATACAGTGAATTAAGTGAAAAACAAATGTTTGAAGGGGAATTGAAAGAGAAAATAAATAAAAAAGTAGAAGAGAAGAGAAGTAAGAGAAGAGACCGCAATAATCAGCCACGGCCTTCCGGATATTAGGCCTTGGTTTGCAAAAGCCACAAATTGTATTCAGCCCTCGTTCTGGCATTGAGCCCGTGACCGGCCCTTAAAATGTATCCGAAGCCTATTTTCGCCCTAGAAAAACTTTCGTCTTGGAATAGGCTAAAAATAATAGACGCCGATAATAAATGTCGAGATTCTTTTCGCCAACTCTTGGAACTAATATGAGAAGAGGCCGGCAGGTTCTGGATAAATTATTATTATAAAAATTATTATATGGATTTTGAGTCTTTTTCTAACATTTTCAAAGGGTTTTAAGTGATAAAATGCTATTTATTCCTCAACCAAACTAAAACTACAAGCTTATGCACGTATTTGATTGATTCAACTTGAGTGAAAGACATAATCAAGTGTCAGTTGAGTGTAAGAATCAGATGCCAATAGGAAGACATGCAGTTTTTTAAAAATACGGTCTGAATTCATCTTTCACTAAGGATTAAATTCGCATGAATTCTATGACTGGCGGTTCGTGCCCACGAAACAGGTGAAGTGCTGTACAGTGAAAGATATGGGCACTTCACCTGTTTCGTGGGTACGAGCTGCCAGTACAGAGATAATTATTATGGAGAAAGTGATAAAGACTAATATGAAAATCAGTGAGAAATCAAAATAATAATAATTACGTGGGTTGAGGTGACCTTGAACTCAATCTTGGAAGAATGACGGATCCAAAATTTGTAATTATTCAAAACTATTTATACGTATTTCATGGACAATATAGATTGTATAGATAGAGTGTGTTATTATGATAGTATTCTATTATTTCATAGATTTGTTATCTTGATTCTAGCTATTACAAAAGATTTTTGATAATAGCATTCCATTATCATAGCTTTATCGTAACATCATCACTCAACACCACCAATCAGTCAATAAATTATTAGTCCCATACTGTGCCGGATCGGCCAGGTCGGCTAGTCGGAGATCGCCGACGGTCCTCGGCCCTGGGGGCCCAGAGGGTCCCAAGATACCCTCAGCACAAAAATTGAAAATTTAATCGGCTGCAAAGAAACGAAAAATTCTGTATTAAAGTTTAGATTTAATAAGGAATAAATCATTTTATAATAAATACTATAATAATTCGACAGATTTTTCCAGACTTCCAAGGCCGTTGATTAGACGGCGTTAGATGAGGGCCCCTCATCACAAGAGAGCTTAAAAGGGCCCCTTAAATGCTGAGAACCTTTTTTATATTATAATCTTCTGTGAGGTCCTCGAGTCTAGTGCTCAGAAACTGAGGCCAAAAATTCTCTAGACCTCATTCTGAATCTGCCTATTGGGCTGTGAATATTGAATTTACTAGCTAATAAATAAAGGAATTGAAGTGTGTAGACTATAACACTGATATTCTTCTACATGATTTCATAGCTTTTTTTGTAAAAAATTTATATTCTTCAATTTTTTATTGTTTTATTTATTGATTCGATTTGCCTCATCAACACCCACAACACTCTAAATTCAAAAATGTTGATAGTATCATTCCTGAACTGGCTCAACCAATGGCAGACAAGTATTCTCTAGTTGACCACCTGTTGAATGTTGGAAACAGCTGCAGGGGGCGTGGCCAGAGACAAAAGTCATTTCTGCTTCCCCCTCCATATTCTAGTGAATGAAGCTTTCTGGAGGCGTGGCCTCTGGCTCAACCAATAGCAGACAAGTATCCTCGAGTTGGCCGCCTGTTGAATATCAAAGACTACTGCAGGGGGCGTGGCCAGAGACAATAGTATATTACACCACTAGTTTTGAAAACGTCGATCTGTGATGTCAAGAATTTGGAGCTTTAAATTTGAATCTCGTACATCTGTTGAAAATGGTGAAAAAACTTCCCCTCTCCTAACCACTCTTTAGATGGACCCGTGAGTGAGTATAGCCGACGGCCCATATCCTAACCAGTCTGGCACTGGTCTCCTAGATAAACTTATAATATGTTCTGATATAATACTCTATGGTATCGTTTTGCTCTTATGTGTTGAAATAATTTATTTTATGAGTTGATTTTTCAACTTATATTAGTATTTTACACCAATTGAACAATTTTCCTGCTATAAGAACATTCACGTCATGAAGAAAATTATTCTGTAACAACCTACCTTCAACAGAAATAGAGAAAAACTCTTTTTCCTGAAATTAATAGAGGAAACCTAATTAATCAACAGATAATAATTAATTTAATTAACAAATTATTACCGCTTATTAGCATTCATACTTATTACACACTAACTTGGAATTGAAAAGAATCAAATTTTAAGAAAACAGATTTGATTAGTTTTCTCTACTTTGTTCTATACCAGAGTCATATTCTCAAGCATTAGGACTTCTCCGAGGATCTTCTCTAGAAATGAGATAGTCTCATTTGGACGGTTTCCATAATCGAACACAATAATTTCAACCCAATAATAATCAAGGAATTTTATTGGACGACGACCATTAAGCGAATTACTAGTTGGTCTTGCACTTATAGGTTTTCAACGTATAAGTCGGGCGAAGCTCCCACAACCCCCAAGTCCTCTACTGACCTAATTTAGCGTTTTCATTTGCTTGCAATAAAGAGGTTCTAGGCATCTAGCAATAGCAGTTCCAATAACGTCTTGAATCGATTCTTCGTCATAAAATCCACATGCAATAGAATATTTCAAAGTATTTTTAATTTAGGTAAGTGAAAACAAAGGTTGTCAGATCCACAAAGTTTATTTAAAATACCATACTTGAGTCTGAATGCTCAGGGCATCATCATCAGTGAAAAACTGAAAAATACAAAAAAACAATCAAGTACCCTTTTTTAAAAAAATATTTATTTTTTAAGTTTTAAAACGGATACAGTATCACTAAGAGGAAATAAGCATTGAAAAATACAAGTTTGAAAGGAACATGGTTGTAGCAGGTGTGGTAACATTTTTCAAAAAGTGGGTTTAAGATAATAATATGGATAAACTAGGAAAGTGATAGATGAAATTAACAACAATAATTAATTGAAATAATAATAAAAATATGCAAATGTTGAAAATAAAAATATAATATGAAAAGGAACAGTTGATGGAATTGAAAAACTTTTTTGTGGGAGGTTATAATGAAGTGTCCTTTCAAACTTTCATTTTTCAAAGCCTCAGTTTTCCACTGATGATGATGCCCTGAGCATTGAAACTTAAGTATGGTATTTTAAATAAACTTTGTGGATCAGTGGATCTGACAACTTTTGTTTCCACTTACCTAAATTATAGGTAAGTTCCACAACATATTTGATAAAAGTGTAAATTATATATTTTCTTGAATATCAAATCTTAGAACCCTAAAACTGCTTTGCTTGTATTAATATAAGTGGAAATATTCTCTGATAAGCTTGTTTGTCATATTTGTGATTCTAACACATTTGTTTGTTCATTTGATTTCAACAATGTCAAATGGAAAGTTTTCCATCATTTTCATCATGTTTGGATGGATATTTTGTGCTGTATTTCCAAATCTTGTAAAACGATTGGTCTGAGTTAGAAAGTTGTAGAAAAGAAATGCAAGAGGAATGAAAGAAAAATGAGCAATTTGAAGATTGAGTGAGGGATAGATACATTAGAATCTGCGTGGTAATGGGAATAGTGAGAGCTCTAGGGAAAAATAAGAAGAATTCTGAAGAGAACTCATCTTCTTGGATAACAACAAAATAGCTTTTGTAATTAGTAAACAGAGCAAGAATGAAAAGAGGATCGTGAGATAAAAATTTATGTTCAAAAGTCCATCTTGACGAAGACAACAACAGCTTGCCTTGAACAAAAATTGAGTGTAAACCGCGTTTTAATGGCGGTGCTCTAAAAAAGTTATTAAGAATAAAACATTTTTATTGGAGCGCATAATCTGCAAGAGAAAGGCCTTCTTTGAATTTCATTGGAGTGTAAACTTGGGAAAAGATTGCTCTTGAATTCATGTTTAGTATGCTTATCAACGTACCAGAATTGTTATCAACAAGGATTCTGAACACATAAACCGACTAAATGACAGCTAATAATGGTGGAGAATGTATTTTATGAATTACTTTGCAGAGGGTTTGAGATTTGATTAAGGATTTGGAATGTTCGCTTGGAAACAATAATTTTCAATGTTGTGTTCATTCGTGTTAGGGGTAAAGTTTTGCAAATAGAAAACTAGAATTAAGTTTTATGGTTAAATCATTGTTTTGTGACTATACATGCCAGAAGTTGGATGTGATGGGAAATCATATTTCCAATTTAAATAGGAGAATATTGAAATTAATAGTGTTATCTTTGAAAATGCTTCCAAGTGTAAATGAAATTCGTTTCACCTCCATTAAACTACAGAGTCTGTATTCGATTGTACAGTCTCTGTAACTCAAGAGATCTTTTGACGTGATCTTATGCATTAATACGCCCATGAATCAAGAAGAAGAAAGAGTAATTTGTTAGCAATTGAGAGAGTAAAATTGGCTATTATCAGCTATGACTGATATCATTACATTAGTAAATATTATTGAAGATAGAGTCTGCTAACATTCATGTAGCTATTATTATAGAGCTATAATAGTTATCAGTTAGTTAGGCCTATAGCTGTAGATATGGGTCACCATAATATTTACCTGAAGCCAAAATGTTAGGTGGTTTCGTCTGCTCCTTGTGCGCTTCAACAGCTGATGTTGTCAATTATACTATGTATGCCTTTTGATGGTGTTTTTTAATTGAAATAAACAATAGATACTACATCAGCTCTTAGTAGGTTACATGACGTACAAGAGACAGACGATGCCGCCTAACTTTTAGACGTCAGCTATATGTGAGATTAAACAGACAAATTTCATAAATCAACTACTTCACAAAATTATAATTATTTCTTCATAAAATTACTTCTATCAGTGTTTTAAAATGAGTTTCTACTAGAGGTATGGAGCTTCATCCCAGCCTATCCCTAAAATTCTCTGCTTTTGCTTTGGCATGAATCAGGCTCCAGTAGATCAAAGCAGAATGTTTTCAACGCATTCCTTCTAAAGTCTGTCCAAGCAAAGAAGACATTCTGGCAAGATGGGAAAATAACTACAGCTCAATCAATACTGGTTCAAAAATTATTAATTTGGCCTCAAATTATATAGGAAACATTCTGATCTACACTTTGAAATTAAATTCATAAGTTTTGAACTAAAATTGACCGAGCTGGAGTAATTTTCCCATCTTGCCAGAATGTCTTCTTTGCTTGGGCGGACTATGCCTATAAAGACGCGAATCTGTATACATTTTGGCAGCACAATATTTTGCCTCCAGGCCCATGGCGCTACCCTAATTCCTTTACTTTATTCTGTTACGCTTACACTTTGCTTTGGACGAGTCTGTTACCGCGTACACAGAGTGTAACAGACAGTGTAAATGTTATCATTCATATTAAGCAAATTCTGCACCCCGCTGGAAAGATGTGCAAACAGAAAGATCTGTTTGAATAATTTTGATACAACTCAGAAAGCCCAGAGATATGTATCAAGTAAATAGCAGATTGCATTGAGCGAGTTGAAATTTGAATAAGGGTGTTTATCAGAAATGAAATTTAAGTTTGAGTTTCTGGTAACCGGATGAGCCTCATGGATGAGTTTGTGAGTTAAAACCTATGAAGATAATCCACTAGCCTAATGAAAAATTTGTTTGAGAATGTAAATTATTTATTTAATAATTTCTCAAGTTGAAGATACCTAGTCTTCCAGGCTGATATAGGAATTGGTTGAGATAATTGATAAGTTTTATATTAAACCTACACTAATTCTTACGATACGTAAGTTTTATATTAAGTAATTTCAGAATATGTTCTCTATTACTAGAATAATAGCCTAGAAAAGATTTTTTCGAATTGGATAATGGATTCAATTATATTCATTCAGAAATAGCAAATCATAACCAAACAAAACTTTAATCTTAATGAAGTGGTTATCAATATAATTGATATATTTTTACTATTTGAGTAGTTGTGAAGTTGATATTGTGGTAGTTATCCATAATAATCTTGTCTTTTCAAACAAGACAACATTTTATATAAAATCTTGTCTTTTCATTTATTATTTTTACTGTATTATTTGATTCTATAATGTATATTATTATTCTAATATAACTGCATTTTTCAATTAACTTCTGTAAATTATTGACAATGGATGAATAAATGATTTTATTTGATAAAAAAGGATATAATATTACAATATTTAAGGGCCTACTTCATCCCAATTGAACTGACAAGGAACCTTAAGCATAATTAATTAAGCTTGAAGAATGTATAAGCCCTTAATCGTTAATGTATCAACTCAAATACCACTCTACTTGACACTGGATTCCATATACCTATTGTGATCTCAGACAGCATACACATTTCTTCATATTCAATAGAATGATTGTTTTGAAATCGATTCAAATTTAAGAGTGATTTTTCCTCAAAAATCTAGACTATTAATCAATGGACTGACCCAAATAAAATAATGTCCATTCAATGTAATCACGATGAAGGATATCAAATAAATGGAAAATTTGATTCTTATGAGCAAGTTCAATTTCAACCACCAAACCACTGGCTCCTCATGCCCACGAAACAGGTGAAGTGCTGTACAGTAAAATATACGGGCACTTCACCTTTTTCGTGGGTACGAGCCGCCAATGGTGACCAAACAGAGTTCAGCTGCATAAACCCTATCTAATGAAAACTCCAATCGATACTGTACTTCGAGTAATAGGAACAGGGTCTCTATAATCCCTATGCAGCCCATACTATTTCAGTGAAAACAATGTGTTCCAGATTCCGAACTTTGGACTAAGGCCAACCAAATTCCATTTTGAAATAATACACTAATAAGGAGATGCAGGAAGTTCTAGAGAACATAATTATTTGTTTTACGCTGCATTGACCAAGCAATATTGTTAGATAGAATTAAATTTAAAATAAGAAGCAATAATTGTGAAATTCATGACAAGTTAAATGTTGAATTTCATTTTCAAAGTTGAATTCATGACAAATTCAAATTGACAAGTATATAAAGTCTGTAAAATGTTATTGAAGCAGATGCCACAGATTGGCGGTTGGCGAATGACTGTTACCGATGCTAAGCTCCGTCGGGACTGGCTGAAAGTGGTCTGTGAGATTATCTTAATTTAACAAAATTTTTCAACTAGTTTACTGGGTACATCTTAAAGCTCGAGTTTTCAGCGAGTTATCAATTATTTAATTCATTGATTAATTCATTTTCATTTGCTTGCTTATTTTTATTAGAAGCTTATAAGGAAGGAAATTAGAAATTCTTCAGAAAAAATACTTTGGGAATCATTATAATCTTGCATTTCACTGAAAATATACATGTGATAAAAAATCGGGAACCTAATGACAATCTCTTAATGAAAATTGCAGCCATTTCTACTGCCCTCCTCAACTTTCTCGAAAACGTTCGAAATAGTTCCGAATTCAGCCAGCAGAAGGCAGTAGCGATAGGGTGACTTGCTTCGACTTCTATTGCTGTACACAGTACTGTCGGCCAGTTGGATATCTGTAGCAAATCACAGCTGTTGTTGTTTGACTCAATGACAAGACAAAGGCTGTGATTGGCTACAGATATTCAACTGGTCGACAGTCCCGGACAGCATGCTTATTGTTCACGCTTCTAAGCTCCGCCTACGGCTCTGATTGGCCAACGACATCGGTTAGAAAAGTTCCAAATTCAAGCATAGATGGCAGCAGTTGTTGGGTGATGTTTCAGATTTGACTTGGGCAAGCCTTCATGCCCCGCCTTCTCTTTTCTGATTTGTTGACAGTGTATCGTGAGTTCTGCCTTAGAAAATGGCTGCTGGTGAGAAAATGACGGATGGCGTATGGTACACCATAATGATGATTTACTGTTCTTTTTTTCTACCGTACGCTAATATAATTTTTATTTTTTATTCAAGCTGGTGCAATTTTATAAAGCCAGTACTAGGTATTATACAATTATATAGAGTTTAGATTCAGTGTTAGTTTTATTGTGTTATAAGGCCAGTATGAAATGGGCTGTATCAAATGTGAAGAATATTTATGATGTTGCGTGAATGTGAGAAAATAGTTTGAAAACTATATGAATTTAGTCAGAATATTAGAGAGAAGTTTCAATCGAATTTCAATAATAAAGAATTGGAAATTGTTCACATTCAAAGTGTTAGATAGCATTTAGTATGGCAATGATAATACGTTTCAATACATAGGAATAAGAATAGAGTAGAAAAAACTTTCTTTAATGTAAATCCATTGAGAATTTGAGATTATTTTAATAGTCATACTCAACTTTTAATAATAATTCTAGAGAGCAATTGTAATTCATGAACGTATTAATCTCCATTGAAACTATACTGAGATGCTTCGATACTTCTGTGTCAAGATATCAACTTGAAGATGTGACCTGTATGGCCTGTATGAAGGTGTTTTGATTCTGTTTCCTCTCAAATCCTGTACAAGTGAATACAGTATGCATTCAGTATTCAATGATTTATATGCATCGATTCTTGATCGAGATGTAGGCCTACCGATTTGTTTCACGTTTAGATTATACAGAGTGTTTCAGGAGGAATGTGCAATACTTCTCAGGCTGATTCCTTACACCAAGTAGACAAAAACGTTCCATGGGACCAACCCCCAAAAACGCTTTGTTACCGAGATAACAATGGCGGAAAATTGAGATTTTTCAAAATATATCAATTTTTCTAATTTTTTGGAGGCTTTAGTGAGGTTCTAAAATGATCAATTCCTATGTAAGATTAGCTGAGGAATTCAATGGAGCCAATGGAGATCAAAAATCGCAAAATTGACAAAACATAGCACAAGTGATAAATTTGTGTTTAGTAGCGATTTTGCGATTTTTGATCGCTATTTCTGTGATTTGGGTGAGATTTACACAATCGCCGCCATTCAACTTTTTATTTAGAATCCGACTCTCTTCAACTTCCATTAATAAAAAATACAATTTTATGATTCCTTATCCAGTTATAACCCTTATTGTTGAAAAATGGCGTTTTCTAGCATATTTTTCCAATTATCTCAATAACTGTTAAAGTTACAAACTTGGAAACGGTTTTATTGAATTCCTCAGCTAATTTTACATGGGAATTGATTATTTTAGAACCTTACTAAAGCCTCTAAAAAATTAGAAAAAATAAATATATATTGAAAAATCTCAATTTTCCGCCATTGTTATCTCGGTAACAAAGCGTTTTTGGAGGATGGTCCCATGGAACGTTTTTGTCTACTTGGTGTAAGGAATCAGTCTGAGAGGTATTGTACATTCCTCCTGAAACACCCTGTATACTGAAAGAGTAAATAGCCTTCGAAATGCACTCAGCATACTACGATTTATCTGCATCGATTCTTGATCAAGATGTATCGATTTATTTCACGTATCGATTTTAAACTACTGTACGAGTAAATATAAAATGCAGCTTGAATTATATAGCCTAGTAAAGACAGCCGATTGAATACAGAATGAATTCAGCATTCTATGATTTATATGCATTGATTCCCGATCAAGATGTATCGATTTATTTCATGTATCGATCTCAAACTTCTGTACGATTGAATACATTCAGGATTCATCATCCTATGATTTATCTGCATCGATCCTCGACTAAGATGTATCGATTCATTCCACATATCGATCATATTATGTTTCGACAAAGCCCCGCAGTTTAATAAACCGGGGTGAGAACAAGATGTATGACAATGCAGTTAATGGAGCAATCAGCAACGCGCTGCGATTTATGCGTTGCAGTTGCACACACATTCGTTTCCCGCGCAATTTGCAGGGGTCGACAATAGCGCTGATTGAAAAATAGCGCAAATTTGGCGCCAGACTTGATCAGTGAGTTTGCAGCGGAGCAGAGCAGAAGCAAAGCTGGTCCTGGGTGCAATGGAAGAGATAACAGCCTCAGATTACCTGCTTCATATTTCACGATATCTCCATAGCTTGCTCTGTTTTCTCTCCAGAGGGGCAGTCGTAAATTCTGGGCCTCTCTTGACTCTCACCCCTACACATCTCCCTACCCCTACTTTCACCTCCCTTCCTCCTCCTAATCATCAATCTATTCCTCTTCCTGCCCCTCCACCTCATCCTCCTCCTTCTCCACGTCTTTCGCTCCCTCCTCATCAATTTTATGCCTTCCCTTCTTCTCATCATCCTCCTCCTCCCCTGCTCCTCATCCTCCTTCTCCTCCTCCTCCTCCCTCCTCCTCTCCTCCTACTCCTCCTCCTCCTCCTCCTCCTCCTCCTCCTCCTCCTCCTTTTCTTCTTCTCCTGCTTCTTCTCCTTCTTCTTCTTCTTCTTCTTCTTCTTCTTCTTCTTCTTCTTCTTCTCTTCCTCTTCTCTCTCCTCCTCCTCTCCTTTCTCCCTCCTCCTCCTCCTCTTCTTCTTCCTCCTCTTCCTCCTCCTCCTACTCCTCCTCCTCCTAATCATCAACCTATTCCTCTTCCTACCCCTCCTCCTCATCATTCTTCTCCACGTCTTTCACTCACTCCTCATCAATTTTCTTCTTTCCTTCCTTTATTTACATCCTCCTCGTTCTCCTCCTCTTCTCCTCATTTACCACCAACTCCTCCTCCCACAGTCATTTCCCCCTTCTCATGTTCATCATCCATCACCTCCTCCTCAACCTCTTAATCCTCTTCCTTATCCTTCATTTCTTTCTCTTTCTCCTAGTCAATCTGCTACCTTTTCTACTCCTTCTCCTCTTCCACTTCATCCTTTTCCTCGTCTTCCTCTTCCTTCTCATCATCAATCTGTTCCGCTTCCATCTCTTCCTTTTTCTCATCCTACTTCTCCACGTCTTTCCACTCACTCCTCATCAATCTGCTTCTTTCTTCTCCTCCTCCTCCTTTTTTCTCCGTCATCCTCCTTCTCCTTTTTCTTCTCCTCTTCCTTCTTTTCCTCGTGTTTTTCTCTTCCTGCTCATCAATCTGGTCTCCATCTACCTCCCTTCTTCTCTCACCTCATCCTCATCATTCTGCTCCACCTTCTCCTAATCATCAATCTATTGCTCTTCTTCCTACTCCTACTCCTCCTTCTCCTCCTCCTTTCCTCCTCTTCTTCTTTCTCGTGCTTCTTCTTCTTCTTCTTCTTCCTTCTTCTTCTTCTTCTTCTTCTTCTTCTTCTTCTTCTCTTCTTCCTCCGCTTCCTTCTTCGTCTTCTTTCCTCCTTCTCGTCTTCTTGTTAACCTCCTTCTCGTTATTCTTCTTCTTCTTCTTCTCCTTTTCATTCTCCTTCTCCTTTTCCTTCTCCTCCTCCTTCTCTTCTTCTTCTTCTTCTTGTTCTTCTTCCTCTTCTTCTTCTCCTTTTCCACCTCCTTCTTCTCCACCTTTCCTCCTCGTCTTCCTTTCTTGCTCATCATCAACCCACTTCTTTTCTTCCTTCTCCACCTCCTCCACTTCCCACTCCTCATTCTGCTCCTCCTCCTCCAATTCACCCTACTCCCACTCTCATTCGCTCTTAAATTCGCTACCAAAATCTTCTCTCTTTGTCCTGAGACCGCTTGTTTGTAAATTTCCCTCTGCGACTATTCTACCTACCTATGTTCCCCTTGTTTTCTCCCACCCCCCTCCCAACAAACCACTTACTGTCGGCTTAATTCGATATGAATTGATGTTTCTCCCCACTTCCATACCCTCCCACTATTCTCTTCTCTTTCTTCTTCCTATTAATTCGTTTTCCTGACATTCATTATTCCTTATCGCTTTCCTCTTATTTATCTACGTATTCCTTCTCCCTTCTATTATAATTCCCTTTTCCACTTTCCTTCTACAACCTCTCCCATCTTTCTTCACCTTTTCCCAACTCTTTCCTCTGTTTTAAACTTTCCTATTCCGTTCTGCCTCCATATTCTCTTTCTTCCATAGGCTATTTTCTCTTTTTGGTTTTATGTGTATTTTTACAATCTCCTTTCTTATTTTACCGCTCTCCTTCTTTTTCTACTTTCTACTTTTTCTACTTTTTTCTACACTCTGTGAGTTAAGTGAAAGAGGGGGCTTGAATGCCTCAACTTCGCCCACAAAACATTTGTAAAGTGTTTACAAAATGTAAATAAAGGAATTTATCTATGTATCTATCCCTAGTGTTAATGGAGAGGATATACTTATCCTTCCCCAAGAATGGACATTTTTATGTCCAAACTTCGCTTTTTCATTCAGATATTTTAATGCACAAAAAGTAAGATTGCAAACAAGTAGCATATTGTTTGGATAATTGTTCTATGATTTTTGCATTCACATGTAACCTCTCTCGTTGAATAGATTATAGAATAACCTGTAAAAATAGTAGTGTAAAATATCGAAATTAGTGTGTAACTCGTAAAAATGATAGAATAATTGGATTTAACAAAAACTTGTAATCTAGAAACTAAGCATAAATGATTATTTTGTTGCTATCTAAATGAATGAAGAAATCTAATCTAATACAATCCCTTTTACTTTATATTATTACGTTTCATTAAGAAGAGAGTAATTCTTATCACAATCCTACACATTCTGCTGAAATCGACTTCTTTCCTTACTCTATCCTTATCCTTCTTCAAATTTATCTTTCTTTACATCTTTACCCCTGTCATCTATTTACTCTCAGTACATCTTTATCACATTCACATTTTTTCATCATACATTATTCTCTATCACCTCTCACCACTTTTCCAAGAGTTTGTTTTTTATCTTCTGTCTCGTGTTTCCGCTTCATTCCCTGAATACGTTCCTCCTCATTTTTTTTTAGTTTCACTTTTCCTTTGAATTCAACTTTTTTCTTCTCTTTTTTCCCATTTTTGTCTACCCTTCTCTTTCCCTTTGTCATTTTACCTCGTGGTTACCACGTTACAAATTAATGTTCAAACTTCGCCACGTCATTGAAATAAAAAAGTCATTCTATTCTTTTCAATTTTATTCATTTCCGGAATCCTCATCTCCTTCCCAACCCTCTTTCTATAACAACTTCCATTCTCTCATCCTTCAGCTGAAACCTACTTTTTCTCTTCTCTACTCTCTTTTTGATTCTCAATCCTTCAATTATCTTCTCCTTTTCTCTCTCCCAATTCTCATTCTCCTTTTTTTCTTCCCCCTTCTCTCTTGCATCACTCTCACTCTCTTTCCTCTCCACTCTTCCTTTCTCTTTCTTTTCCCATCCTTCCTTCACTCCTTCCATTCCACTTTGCCTCTTTCTTCACTCAGCCCTCACCGTATTCCGGGTTTCCCTCTTACTTTACCCCATAAATCCTAACATTCTCCTCTCTATCTGTCTCTTTCTTTATCTCTCTCACTCTCTCACTCTCCCTTCCCCTCTTTCTCTTTATTTCTCTCTCCTCGCTTGGTTTCTCACTCTCTTTCTATTTATCTTTGTCTCTTTCTCTCTCTTTCTCACTCTATCTCTCTCTTCCACTTTCTTCCTCTTTCCATTTTTTTAAGGCCAAATATCCTTATTATCCTTTCCTAAGAATGGACACATAATGTCTAAACTTCGCCTTTTCACTTAGATAACTCCTTATTCATTTTGCAGAACCTAGAATTAAAATTTGTATAAATTTTGTATTTATTACATCACTGTTTTTCATATTTTTACTACAAGTCTATATTTTGTGAAATATATAGGATTATTTTCTTTAACTCACTTATATTACAGTGTATAATCTGAGCCGAATTTTGTTAGCTATGTGAATAAAGTAATCTAAACTAATCTCTTTTTGTTATCTATTTTGAATTTCTTCATCTTATCGAATAAAGTAATCTAATCTAATCTCTCTCTTTCCCTATCTTTCTATCTCTTTCTCTCTGTTTTCATCTCTCCCACTACCACACTCAGCTCTCACGTCAGCATCCTCTCTTGCCTGCGAAACAAATGAATCGCGGCCTGGGATCAAACATCAAAGCGCTGATGACGGCCACTCGGACTCAAGAGTCTCTGCTGTAAACCATGATAGATGACTGCTGCCTGCCTTACTGATGAAAACTTCATGCAAATGCCTGCTATCGTGTTAACACGTGATTTATGATTTTCATGATGCGCAAGTTGAATGCGATTGAGGAGATAATTCTTTAATAATTTATGTGAAAAAGGATAGAACTCTTAGTGAATGAATGAGGGGGATTAACATAATTATTGAAGAATAAAATTTGAATGCAATTGAAAAGATAATTTTATAATAATTTATGTGGAAAATGGTAGGACACTTATTCAATTTAATGAGGTGAATGGAGGAGATAATTTTATAATCATTCATGTGGAAAATGGTAGGACACTTATTCAATTTAATGAGGGAGATTAGCATGATTATTGTAGAATAAAAGTTGAATGCAATTGAAAAGATAATTTTATAATAATTTATGTGGAAAATGGTAGGACACTTATTCAATTTAATGAGGGAGATTAGAATGATTATTGTAGAATAAAAGTTGAATGCAATAATTGAGGAGATGATTTTATAATCATTGATGTGGCAAATGATAGGATTTGATTGATTTTTTCATTATTATTTATCTATTGTTACAATTGCGACTTGATAGCAAGTATTTTAAGCAAAGGTGGTAATGAGTGAGTGAATGATGATGTTTACATGGTGAATGAAAGATGATGAAAGTTTACATTGAAATTTTCACTTCAAAAAATTCTGAATGAGGGGTTCAGCACGATTATTGTAGATAGAACGTGTTGACAAGGGTGATTCAAAAAGAATAACACAACTTTGAAAATCTGTATTTTATCAAGGAAACATAATAAAAACTTGAGCTATAAATCAAAATGAAGAGTATTAAAATAAGTTTTTTTCTCACTAGAAAACAAGTTCACAATTTTTCAATGTTTTAATGTGACCATAGCTTCCTTTAATAGCATTGCCATGCTATTATAATAGATAGATGCCATGACCTAATAATATGGCAATGTCGCACCGTAGACACAGTCTTTTCATATGAAAGCACTACAAATGTTGCCTTGGTTTTTCTTACTTTTGAGCATAATAGGTTCATGAAACTCTTTGTATAGAATTCCTTTTGTGTTTTTGTACTAGTTTGTGATAGAGATAAGCAAGAAAGATTAAGAATAGACAATAATTATTTCATAAAATAGCTTATGATTTGTAGCGAGTTAAATGTGAGAACGTGCACAAGAAACGCATCCGTTGGAACAGCTGATTGAAAAATGATTCCAATGCTTTTAAATGGACCCAATTTCCCAAAATTGACACAAAGTCCCATATGATCAAACCCCAAAATCGCTTTGTTACCGAGACAACAATGGCGAAAAATTTAGATTTTTTTTAAATATTAATTTTTCTAATTCTTTGGAGGCTTCAATCAGGTTCTAAATTGATTATTTCCTATGTATAATATTAACTGAGGAACTCAATGAAACCAGTTTGAGGTTTGTAATTTTAACGGTTATTTTGGAGATAACGCCTGTAATAAGGTTTCACAATGTTTGGAATCTACACTTTTGTTTATTTCACGGAAGCTACTGAACTCAATTCGTTCAAATCATATTGAACACAGGTTGAGCTGATGTAATAGAATAAATAATTTAGAACGATTAATGGAAAGAACTCTTTTAAGTGATATGATGTTCAAAGCAAATCCTTTTGAAAGGAAATTGCAGGCGAGAGAAGCAAGCCTGTTTGCCTCAGCTGACACAGATAGAGTTTTTGCAGGCGGGCAAAGCGAGCCTGTTTGACTCACTGACACTGCTGATACTGTTGGGGATCCAGGCTAGGCGGAGAAGGCGAGCGATGTTAGCACAAGATCATCAATAGTAGATCAGCGTATTTTTTTGTGTTATACCATCCATCATTTTCTTGCTAGCAGCCATTTTCTAAGACAGAACTGACGAAACACTGTTTAGGGTAAGACGATACTGTTTTAGTAGTTATAATTGTTGACTACAATCAATGGCCTTATGCGTGTACTGGTGTACTTACCTCAATACTCTCTCCTAATTGGTCAACGTTGAGTTTCTGAAATCTGCCGGTAGATGCCGGTTTATGAATTTGTATGACCTAATAATGACAAATTTCATGTATGTTGAAACTGTGACAATGCCTATTACAATGTTTGTAATTATTGTTTAATGGCAAATGAAATTTCGTATTCTTATTCTTATTCTAGATGGTAGCAGTTGCTGGGTTGGGTTACAGTAACTAGATGACTATATGACAGTGACTATGACTATTTTTATAGTCACTGTAGGTTGGGTTCGTTTTCAGTTTTTCATTTCGTTGCAGTTTACACCGGAATGTTAATAACATTTGTTAATAACTTTTATATAATAAGTTATATAAAATAAAAGTCTATATAATAATACGTTATTCAAAAAAGTTATTATACATTCCGGTGTAAACGTGGCATAAGACTGTATTATTTTTTACAGTTTTTTTCAATAGATAAGGAACAATATTCATTCTTCCATATTACTGTTTATCTCATATTCGAGTAATGAATTACTTTTTGGAATAAAACTTCTATTACTTTCATGGAATAAAACTTGAACTTGTAATTGTTAAAATATTTTTGCATCGTATTAATTGGTGATCATGGAGTTGATCAGTAATAACAGTATTATCGTACAACCACTGGCGGCTCGTATCCACGAAACAGGTGAAGTGCCCGTATCTTTTATTGTACAGCTCTTCACCTGTTTCGTGGGCACGAGCCGCCAGTGCATACAACGTTTATTTCCAAAGTGGTAACAGACTCAAAAAGATTAACTAATGGATGGATACGGTTCCAGAAATAATAATATATATAATGAATGGTGTATTTCTAAAATTTTGTCAAGTTTATGTAGTGGCAATTTGAATAAGTATTGTAGCATATAGGCCCATATTAACAATATTTAAACCAGAAATGAATTATTGGTTGCATATATGATTCAACAGCAAGGATAGGATGGAACAGGAAGTACAGAAGCTGAAATGAATTCTAGATAATCATGTAATGGTCTCGTATTTGAAATAATGAGTTGCATGTGAGTCAACTGATAACTAGAACTTTTGTTAGAATTCAATTGATAATACGGGCCATATATAGGCTTACTTATATACGGCTTACTTTTATATAGTATATTTACTTCCATAGTACTTTTTATAGCATTACAAGTATACTTTTTATGTATATAGTATACTTTTTAAAGTATTATTATCCCCTTCATTATTTGTAAAGGAATCTTTCCACACAGAATAGTCAACATTCTTCGACGGTAGAACACTCTATGCCAAACATTCTATTCTATTATGAAACAATTTGAAACGTACCAAATACAAAGGATTCGTAGTTGAAGCAATGAGGAATTTTGTTAAACAGTTCAGAACAGAGAATTCCACTAGCAATAGAAAGCCATTTTGTAATCGATGTATCCCTCTCTCTCACTCTCACTTTGTATTCTCACTCTGTCACTTTGAAGAGGGCTGAGAGATGATGGAAATGATCACAAATTATTACTGATAAGCGATGAATTTTGAAATAACAGAGCAGAAGAATAACCTTGAAGTAGTCAAAAATGTGGGAGATTGGGATGACGGGGTGGAGGGGCTCTTTGATGGTGAGGAAATAAAAGAGATGATGAAGCGAAATATGCAGGAGAAGAAAATGGGATGAGAAGAAAGGAGGGGTAGGAAAATGTTGAAGAAGAAAGAAGAGAGAAAGAGGAGGAAGGAGGAGGAGGAAGGAGGAAAGAAGAAGAAGAAGAAGAAGAAGAAGAAGAAGAAGAAGAAGAAGAAGAAGAAGAAGAAGAAGAAGAAGAAGAAGAAGAAGAAGAAGTAGGATAATAAATAATAATTATTGAAAGAGGTAGAAGAAGCTACTTGAATCGAATAACAGAGCTGCTCAATTAAAATATGATCTAAATGAAATATAAAAAAGAGCAGAAGAGAATACAAGAATGAAAGGAGAAAAAACATTAAATGTTCACAAAAATTGAGAGAAAGAATACAAAAGTCAGAACAGGGAAAGTTAGAGAAAAAAAATTCAACGAAGAAAAAAAACAGGGAGAGGTAAAGCATGATTAGGAATGGGAGTATGAAAATATAGAAAGTAATACAAGAAAAATAAACGGGAGAAAAGGAAGAAAATGGAACAGAGGAAATGGGAGAAGCAGGAAATAAAGGAAAGTAAGTGGGATGAGAATTGCAGGAAATTCTTCTTTGTTTCAGTCTAGACATGCTTTTCTTTGAGAGCTTGCGTCTCTATAAAGAAAACGCTGGAATTCGGAATTCCTTGAAGCTATAAAGCATAACACATACACCCAACGAGAATTCACCCTAATTGAATGTTTCCTTTACAGTCTGTCCAAGCAAAGAAGACATTCTGGCACGATGGGAAATGTCTACAGTTCGGTCAATATTGGTTCAATACTTATCAATTTGATTTCAAATATTGTAGAACACATTCCGCTCTACAATTTGAGGCTTTATTCATAATTTTTTAATCAATATTGACCATACCGGAGTCATTTTCCCATCTTGTCAGACTGTCTTCTTTGCTTGGATCGACTTATAAACGGAACAATACAATTTTCTCGCTCCAAGTAATTGTTTTATTCAACAACAAAGAGTACATCAAACGTGAATTGTGCCAAAAATAACAAGTTATCCTTCTTATATTGTTCAGCAAAATTGTGAATTGCTGCTTGTTTGTGGAAGTGTGGCTAATAGCCTAATACAACGAGTCAGAAAATCTGGTGAAAAGTCACTATATTATTATCATTATCCACAAATTTCACTCAATATACACAATCCCTTCTGATATATTGCGGAACTACTCCATAATAAAGCGAATCAAGTAATATTAATGGGAGAAAAAATTATTATATTGGGAGACGTGCAGGAGTAAATGAAGATAACGCCTCAATGTTACAAAACAAACTTTATTTAAAAATAGTGTTATATTCGGTATCATTTGTAATCAATGTTATAGAAATCTGTTCCAATTTCAAAATATCGTCCATTTCTTTAAACATTTTGATCCGTTAACATGTAATAATGATGATATTATCTTCTCAAAATAACATTAACTTCACACTTATGACGAATGAAATAAATTATCAATATCCTTAATTATTATTAATTACGATTTACAACTCTATAAATAAGACATCAGCATTTTCTTGAGTGAAAGTACATTTGGTTATGCTGTATGATGGTTATTAGAATCAAAATATGTGTGGAAAACTTAAAAAAATCATCGAAGGAAAGAGGCTGGCTCCTTATACTGTACATTTTTAACTACTAGATTATTATAAATTATCTTATAATTGTTAATAAAATTATGTCATATTATGTGATGAATAATCCACTACATGTATGAACTAATGTATGACACTTCAAAATAAATAATTATACAATAAATCAAGTATACATTGATGATAAATCTAATAGAGTTTTTTGATATGAGTAGAATGAAGCTGAGTATAAAAATGGTATGTTAACAATATGTACATTAAAAATTACTGTACATCTTAATTCAAGTCATAATGACCAAAATATCTTACCTGCAACTTGAATGACCAATTGAATACCGGTATTTTGTGCCAATGACAGTAGTAGTTGATTTAAAAAAAAGAGATCCTTTCTTATCTTCTCATCTTAAGAAATAAACTTAGATTCTAAGGAATTGAATGAAATGAAATCATTGTCTTGTAATATTAAATTATAATAATGCATAACTACTTGTGTATAGATCTAAAATAGAATTGGTACTTTCCATGTTGGAATTATTGCAAACTGAATAAGAATTATAATAGGAAAAAGTAGCCTACTCTTTGAATGAAAAATATTATTGTTGAATTTATTTTATGGGATGAACTTCCATAGCGAAAGAAAATCCATAGCGTTAAATCATATTGGAGAATACAATATTATAAAAATTTGAAAAATTACCTAATTTTCTTATATCTTGAGTAAATTCAAAGCAATTACGACATACATCCGAGGACAAGAAATCAAAAAATTGGAATTAAGACTTACATTTAGATTAAAATTATTATTGTTTAAAGAATCATTCCTGTATTCATAAAATCAGATTGTCAATAACTTTGACATTCAATAAATTCTAGGAAACTTGGTTGTATTTTTGTGCAGTGGAAACAATATTATATGAAATGAATTTATTTCAAATAAATTCCATGTAACTTGTATTGTTTTGCAGTGAAAACTTGTTATTGACGATGTTCCATTCTTAATAATTACCGGCTAGGAATAAAATAGCATGTCTAAGCTCCATAAGAGCCAGAGCGCTCCTCAATCATCTTGAAAGCTTCCGACCAAAATAATAATAATTGACTAGGGCGAGGAGGCGAACGAGTCGACCTCGTTTCAAGAATGAAATTTGTTTAGAAATTAGATTACTTTAATAAGGAAAGAGCTCGCCGTAACAAAATTACCAGAAAAGTTATCAGAAATGAACAACTTTCAAGAAGAAGCCACCGAAAATCGCCGACCAGATACAGTCTGTCAAAGCAAAGAAGACACTCTGGCAAGATGGGGAAATGACTCCAGCTTGATCAATATTGGTTAAAAAATTAGAAATTTTGTCTCAAATTGTAGAAAATTTCTGATCTAAATTTTGAAACCAAATTTATAATTTTTAAAACAATAATGACCGAGCTGGAGTCATTTTCCCATCTTGCCAGAATGTCTTCTATGCTTCGACTGACTATATTCGGAAAGTGGGTTGTTGCCTTTAAAAGTCAATTTAAGTTTATAATTATGAGAGACTGTTGATACATTTCATTCTTGCATAATCAAGTGCGCAAGATACCTGCTCCAAACTAAAAGTTTGTTGAAGAAACTTGAAAATTTGAACCGTTTCTTGAAACGATTCTAACCAAAACAGTTCGTTGGTAGGGCAGAAAATACTGAAACCATTATTGTTTCATGAGAAATGAATTGTTTGATAGGTAGCCTACTGACAAAATAATAAACTGATATTATAATCGGTTTATCCAATCTAATCTTTGTTCTAATTCCTGAAAAGCTTTGTCTGATATTTTTATCAAATTTTCAATATTGAGATGTGATATTCATTCCATCATAGTTAAAATGTTCAGATACGAGTAAGTTTATATTTCATCAATGATTATAATATTATTCATCAATAATGAGAATATTATTTCATCATCTTTGCGACTGTTACTAGTTTTTCTAAGTTTACTTGGAGTTTTACCAAGTTTTACTTCCACAAGTAATAAAATAAATCTAACTGATTCGGTGGGAAAATTAGAGTTTTTTATAGAGACTTCCATGTCCTATAATAATAGGCCTACAATAAAAATAATAATATTTTACGTAATACACTGTATTGGAATCGGTTGAAACTAAAGAATATTTTATCCTTGGTACAATCCTGTACTGAGTAATTATTATATTGGTTGAAATATGGAAATGATTCATCTTGATAATTTCCAATCATTCTCAAATCAACATAACAATGTAATACAATAAATAAATACATAGACATGGATCAAGACCTTAGAATCCTATTACTATGGAAGATTTCTTAATCTTGAAATAATGGAATATTCTATTCAAACTGTTTTTCCCATAGGCAAGACAAACCTTTAGTAGAGGGTAGAATAAGAAAAAATGAAAAGTGATCTATTTTTGATACAATAATTTTATCCAATATTCGAGTTTTCTTTTCAAACCATATACGTAACATAGTTTCTCTTGATCTTCTTAGAACCTAATCTAGTATGGTACAAAACTGACTAATCTGGAACACACTCTCGAATAATATTACTCACTACTAGTAAGAACTATTTACAATGAGAGAAATAGCAGAGAAATTAGAAAATGACTCAATCACATTTTTCAAACTGTTCTCTTCAACTTATAACTTACTTGTAACTCTTACAACTTACTCTATTGAAAAAACTAAAATAAGTGGTAGCAGTATTTTTAAGAGATGACGATAATAAAAGAAAAACATATAGTATACAGTATATACAATGAGTAGTAGCAGTTTGACTTTAGAAGATGGCGTGAATTTTCAAAAATAGCACACTTTTCTCATACAACATTTCTCTGTACAATTTTAGTTATTGGTATTTGGTATATTCTGTATTCTGGTCACACACAGTTGACAATCCTTCAAAATGGCAACTATTCAATGCTGCCAGCATTCAAAATGGGAATAGTCCCACTCTCACTATCTGTCTCTCAATCTTTACCAGTAGTAGATACACAGGAGGGCTTTTTCACTACAATTTTCTAATCTACGCATGCGTAGTTCGATCTTAGCTTCAAGTGTTGGCCTTATTGAAGGGTTGCTAATTTTGTGCAACCAAACTATTAATTACAGATCAACTCTAGAAGATAATTTACATTTCTCAAAAATAGCATACTTTCCTCACACCACTAACTTCTTCAATACTCTTTACAATAATAAATTATTGATAAGTGGTATAGCAGTTAGACTTGAGACGGCGGCGCGAATTTCAAAAAATAGTCACTTCTTCCATACCGCCCACCGTTCTCACACTATTTACAATGAAAGTTGTTGGATCTGAGTTTTTTCGGAGTCAAAGCTGCGTGGTAGCGACTCCAAACAACCGGCCTCACGTGCCATTGGCCAGCACTTGGAGATCCGGGTCTTTGGTGATTTCATCAATGGTTGCGATTGAAACTTTTTTAACAGTGGTTGTAATTGTGGTAGAAGCAGTCACTGAGGTTGGTTTACATTTGTCTCCGCCATTACTCAGCGCGACATGGTTTTCAAAAATGGCGTCGTGTTCAGGTCCGCGTTTCTCCTCGTGTGTGTAGTAGTAGGCGGTGTGGTGTTTGGAGTAGACAACGGTGGCGATTAGGGCGGCGCCCGTTATGAGCAGTAGCGCCACAGCGGCGCCCGCGGCGATCAGGCCAATTTGCGAACGGTGCGCCAGACTGAGACCGGCGAAGCCGTCTTCACGACCATAGCCCAGGCCGCCGCACCAGCCCAGCTCGCCCTCGCCTAGGGAGCCCAGTGTGCGGCCTTGCACGCCGTACGGTAGCCTGCAAATAAAAACAATATTTATTAAAAATCATCTAATCAATTAATCAAAATCGCAGTTGAACAGCTGACTCTTGTCTGAAGCTGTGATTGGCTACAGTCCGATTTGTCTTGAGCGGTGATTGGCTACATCTGTTGGAATGTGTCCGACCATTCCGCATAGAAGAAGACCTCCCATTGACCTACCAAGACCTACATACGCAAACATTTTGTTTATTTCGTCTCAAGTGATCGTGAATATCGTATAGTACTGCTATTGAGTTGTTTATGAGTTAAATGCAATCAAACTTGGAGTTTTTTACACACGTCAATGAATCATCTTTAAGATACATAGATTAAAATATTAGGGAATGAATATTTGATTGGTTTAAATAAAAACGTTTTAAAGAGTTGTGAGAATGATATTGTAGGAATTATCCATATTATATCGGAATACTTGAAGTTTTCATAACAATATATTTACCACAATTTTTGTTGTTACATTACACCATTATCAATGTCTGGTGAGCCCTGAAGTACAATGAAGTTGGCTGGTAAACTGGTTTCAACCGAAACAAAACAAATTGGGTATTCCTATGTTTTGAAAATAAGTGGGAGCTTCGGTTTCCTCCAAAGATTGATAATGGTGTCACAACCGAAGCCGGTTTTTCAATTTCTCAATAAAACAATGGTTATGACAATTATTATTACTTTTTGTGTCCTGATTTAATATACTAAAAAATAATAGAAAATCTGTAAATTTATTGATTTGGTTACTCATTAAAACCTTTACAGATGATAGCCTATTCAAAACATCAAAATAGATTTTGTACCTTTTTGATAGAAATCGAGAGATTTATTATTATCAAGAAAAAAACTTAAATTGAGTAGCGAATAAGTTATTGAGATGTGAGGGAGAACATGTAAAAATAAATGAAAAGACAAGATGTTGTCAAACCACTGATTTATCATAATATCTCGATTTTCTAATAAATCAGTGGTTTGACAACATCTGGTCTTTTCATTTATTATGGATAACTACCACGATATCAATTTCACAACTACTCAAAGAACATGTAAAAAAGTGATATTTTCAAGAAATAAGCATAGTTCGTTTACATAGAAGTAGGCTATGCGCTATTATGTATTATGAATGACATATACCAAAACTAATAACAGAACTATTTAATGAGCTGCCGCTTCACGACTGCTTATGATTCTGGAATCCCAATCCTTGTAGAAAATTGGGTGGTAAATGAGATAAGATTGGTCAATTGAAAGAGATAGCTTCACTCAATAAATCATGAGTAATTTCTGACCAACAACGTGAAAATCAGTGAATTATTTTAGTGAATGGGATTAAGATTTCGAAACACAAGCTTTTTCCACTATCAATTTTGAAAAATAGCAATTATCAAACTTTAACATATAACATTCATAACCAACCTGCAAACGATATTCCTCATGGCCAACGACCTGTTGACCCTCGTCAGCATGGGAATGATATGACACATGTCACATGACCACGGGTTGCCCTGCAGATGCAACACAGGCAGCGTCTCCAACCTCACGGCACTGCGCTCATCCAGACCGTGCAGCACATTCCTGGACAGGTCCAGCTCGGACAACCTGGGCACTGGGGCCAGAACCTGTGCGGGGAAATGGTTCATTTGGTTGCCCGACAGGTTGAGGAACCTGAGGTGTTCAACGTATACCAGCAACCCGAGGGGAAGATCGACCAGTTGCATGTCGGCTAGAGAGAGTTCCTTCAGTTTGGTGATTACTTGCAAGGTGTATTTCAATTCGGTTGCCGCAATACTATTCCCACTGATGTTCAATGATCTCAGGGAATCCGATAGCGGCACAAACGCCACTGTCTCAATTCTATCCAGCTTATTATAAGACAAATCCAACTCTTTCAAAGAAGTCAAATTAGCAAAGGCAGCATCTGTCACCTTCGCCAGTCGATTTCTGGCCAAACACAATGTTTGCATCTTTTTCTGATTGCTGAATGTTCTCTCCAACACAACCGGGATCTGGTTGCCGTCCAAACGAAGCACTTGCAGCTTTTTGAGATCTTTGAATTCGTCGGAGGCAATGTATTTGAACTGGTTGTCGCCCAGGTCCAAGTGGGTGAGCGATGATAGCAGGCTGTAGATGTGTGTGTTGATGTTTCTCAACGCGCAGTCACGGCAGGAGAACACGCGGAGTTCCTGAAAAAAGTTATCACATTAATTATCACAATAAGATTAAACATACTTCAAATATTTGTAATTTATAATATCTTATTTTGAAAAACAACAATTTATTTTCTTCTTTACATCATACGTAGGGCACGAATCCACAACCATTTCAAAGCAAAATCACTTATTCAGTAGATTATTAATTTATACTCAGTGATTATCATATTGGATATGGAATCTATTTTTCTGTAGAAGCAATATTCACGATTATACTCATATGGAAATGAGATAAAATGATGATAGGCCTACTACTCATTTTAATGGATTATCACTTTCAACCATATATATATTTCAGATTTCATATACTATATTTCAGTCTTATCTCAGATTTTATATATCATTGAAGACACAGTGTCAGTGTCAGGTGAGATGTTGTGATACTTGAACATACTCGTGATTAAAGAGCACAATATTGTCTATATCACAGAAAATTTTTATTTGGTACAAACAATTGTTTCGATGTGTTTACATCATCATCAGTGTGATATAGACATTATTGTGGTCTTTAATTTTATATATAATATTTCAGACTGAAACTTTCAACACAAATGTGAGAAATTTGTGAATTATAGTAGATTGTGTTTCTAATAGTACTGAGTATTGATATTGTGGAACTTTTTATGAATGGAAGAAACTTGAATTGTTTTCGCAATTCTACTTCAATTTAAAACGAAGGAGTAACTGTGAAAAACAGTAATCGTATTGATTATAAGATGAAAAGAAGTAACATTTTAATCGAAGTGGAATTGCGTCTACTCAACTTTCTTCCATTAAGATGTAATATTGAACGTGATAAATGAGTTAAAAGACTAGATCAATTGAGTCATAGTTGATCTCACCGTATGGATTTTCAATTTATCTCTACTCTACAGAGCAGATTCTGTAATGTCCCTGATAATAATAACTGATTATACAGTCTCTGTAGTCTACAGTATTACCAAATGAAATGATATAATTTTTTATCAGGTGGAGTTAGGACTTGGAAATCCTTACTACCACTCATCTTCAACCAAATCAATTTTGATAACAGATCTTCATGAAATGCACATGATAACAAGCTAGCTGAGACCATAGTCTACATGCATACAAATTGACGCATTGTTGCTACTACAATATTGAAACTTCGTAATGAGAGAAGTGTAATCGTAAATGACTATTGAATGGAACAATCAGTAGTTACATATACAGCAGCGATACGGGTTGATTGAGGTGGCGATAAAGTTTGTCCAAGCCAAGAAGACATTCTGGCAAGATGGGGAAAAAACTACAGCTCAATCAATATTGGTTCAAAAATTATTAATTTGGTTTCAAATTGTAGATAAAAATGTTTCCTACAATTTGAGACCAAGCTCATAATTTTTGAATTAATATTGACCGAGCTGGAGTAATTTTCCCATCTTGCCAGAATGTCTTCTTTGCTTGAACAATCACCGATACAGCAGGTACGTAATACATGTTGATTAAGGCTATCTGATCGAAACTTGGCACATAATAAAGGCAGTACATGAAGCATAGATCTCGGTACTTAATGAACGCGCCTCGTACAGTGCCGCTAACTAAGCGGTGGTTTATTCAGGTTGTCATCGCTGACAATGAAGGAAAGAAGACATTTTGACTAGATGGAAAAATGACTCCAACTCAGTAAATATTGATTCAAAAATCATAAATTTGGTTTCAAATTGTAGAAAATTGCCTGATCTACAAATTGAGGCCAAATTTATAATTTTTGAACGTATATTGACAGAGCTTGAGTCATTTTTCTATCTTGCTAGAGTGTCTTCTTTGCTTGGACAGACTACAATTAATGCAGGAACAGGAGTGCGTATCTGCCGCGAATGGGTTTCGCGTTAATGCCTATGACCTTCGAAAATTGTGATCATCATTAACAGGAATAACTTGGAAAACAGGACAGAGAATGAACGAAAACGTGGAAATTACCACTAACAGGAATAACCTGTAATATCAGGAGAGGGAATGAATGGAACCGTGGAAATAGTGCTAATCATTAACAAGAATAACCTGAAACGACAGAGCAGTGAATAAATGGTATCAAGTAAATGGTATGAATCTACATCATAAAGCGATCATAAGTAAAGTTTCCGAAACCATAATAGAGTAGGGGAAAAACATAAATAATCAGAAACATTGTTTGAGAAATTGTTTCGAATATAAATGATCGAAAATATTGTTCAAAGTGCCCACAGCTCAATTCCTTATCATTTTCATACCTTATAACATTCAAGATATGGGAATAATTAGGGTAATAAAATGTAAAATTATTGTAGCAAGGCTAGTGGTCTTGTACAACTTAACATTTTATGGACTTTTGAATCTTATCTAATACATTTAATTGGAAGGAAATAAGCGATTACATAATATAGCTCAAGTGAAGATATTAAAACATTCACAGATAAATGTTTTTCTTCCCTTATTATCTTATATCCTATCTATATCTTATATCTCATATTACCTTATACAGGGTGTTTCAGGAGGAATGTGCACTTCTCAGGCTGATTCCTTACATTAAATAGTCAAAAAAGTTCCATGGGACTAACCCAAAAACGCTTTGGTACCGAGATAACAATGGAGGAAATTGAGATTTTTCTAATTTTTTAGAGGCTTTAGTAAGGTTCTAAAATAATCAATTCCTATGTAAAATTAGCTGAGGAGTTGAGCAATGAAACCAGTTCCAAGTTTGTAACTTTAACGGTTATTGAGATAACTGGAAACATATGCTAGAGAACGCCATTTTTCAACAATAAGGGTTATAACTGGATAAGGAATCATAAAATTGTATTTTTTATTGATGGAAGTTGAAGAGAGTCGGGTTTTAAAGAAAAAGTTGAATGGCGGCGATTGTGTAAATCTCAACCAAATCTCAGAAATGGCGATTAAAAATCGCCAAATCACTACTAAACACAAATTTATCACTTGTGCTAGGTTTTGTCAATTTTGCGATTTTTGATCGCCATTACTGAGATTTGGGTAAGATTTAGGTAGAACCTCACTAAAGCCTCTCAAAAATTAGAAAAATTGATATATTTTTAAAAATCTCAATTTTCCGCCATTGTTATCTCGGTACCAAAACGTTTTTGGGGGTTGGTCCCATGGAACTTTTTTTGTCTACTTGGTGTAAGGAATCAGCCTGAGAAGTATTGCACATTCCTCCTGAAACACCCGGTATCTTGTATATTTGTACAATTATGAAATAAATGAGTGTAGTGATTTCTTTGAGAATTGACCTAAATAAATGAAAAGAATGCAATTAAAAAATATAATTTTTTTCATGAATATCATTAAAACTTTCAGTCACTTTTTTAACTAACAGGAGAAAATGCAATGTTCCAAGAATATCCCGAAACTACGAATACGATACGATGTGATTATTCATCTTCAAACAAGAATCAAAACTGACTTTTCAATTTTTCACCTTGTCATAGAAAAATAACTGATGACACTTCTAATAGAAAATGAACTATCTGCAGCTTGACTCACTCAGTACCAGGATATAGTCCGTTCAAGCTGAGAAGACATTCGGGCAAGATGAGAAAATGACTCCTGCTCGGTCAATATTGTATGAAAAAATCATATTCCTGGTCTCAAATTATGGATCAGAATGTTTTCTACAATTTGAAATTGAATTTATCATTTTTTAATCATATATTGACTGAGCTGGAGTCATTCTCCCATCTTGTCAGAATGCCTTCTTTGCTTGGGTAGACAGACTATGGTCGATCTCAAAGCGGCCTTATAATGCATGCACATGCACAGCCTTTTATCGAGATTGGACGATATTTTTGTGTAACAAGGAGGGTGACAGTGACAGTTTAGAGTGAGAGAAAGGGTGGTGGGGGTGTGAAAAAGGATGGAGCTGTATAATCTGTCCAACTAAAGCAGACATTCTGGCAAGATGGAAAAATCACTCCGGCTCGGTCAATAATGGTTGAAAAATTAATAATTTGGTTTCAAATTGTAGGAAACATTTCCACCTACAACTTGAGAACGAATTTTTAATTTTTGAACCAATATTGACCGAACTGGAGTTATTTTCCCATCTTGCCAGAATGTCTTCTTTGCTTGGACTGACTTTACTTGACAAATGAAGCTGCGCGCGTCAAACGCATTGCATTGCAAAGAACCACCACCGAGAATGTAAGTAGGCAAGAGGGGGGTAATGGCGGAGTGGGGGGGGTTTAGGTGGAGTGGGTAGGGGGGACTAAAAGGTGAAGGGAAGGTTTGAAGGGGACGGAAGGGGGATGAACAGTATCTTCTTCCTTCCTTTACAAGCATGGCAAGTGACATGTTGACAAAGAGGAAAGAAGAATGAGGAGGATATTGTGGGAAAGAGGATGAGATGAAGAAGAGAGAGAAGAGAAAGAGAAGAAGAGAGAGAGAGAGAAAGGAAGAATATTAGGATAGGGTGATTAATAATAAGAAAAACTAGGGTGGGAAGGAAGAAGATGGAGAAGTAGGAGGTGAGAGAAGAAAGTAGAAGAGAAAATATAGAATCAGAAGTTGATGATAGAAGAAGAGTAGGAAGAAGAGAAAAGGGAGAAGAAAGGGAGAAGAGAAAGGGAGAAGAGAAGGAGAAGAGAAAGAGAGAAGAAAGGGAGAAGAAGAAGAAGAAAGGAGAGAGGAAGAGAAAGGAGAAGAGAAAGGAGAAGAGAAAGGGAGAAGAGAAAGGGAGAAGAGAAAGGAGAAGAGAAAGGAGAAGAGAAGGAGAGAAGAGAAAGGGAGAAGAGAAAGGAGAAGAGAAAGAGAAGAGAAAGGAGAAGAGAAAGGAGATGAGGTGAAAACATGGAGCAGGAAGAGGATGAGAGATTGCAGCCGAAAAGTAGAAGAGAAATTAGAAGGAAATGAAAACAATGAAGAAGGAGATGAGGAGGAGAGGAAGAGGATGAGAGGATTAGGAAAATTAGAAAATAGAAGTTAATGATGAAAGAAGGAAAGGAAGGATACAAGGGAAAAAGAAGTGAAAAAGTAAAACAGTAGAAGGTTGATGTCGAAAAAGTAGAACAAGAATGAGGATGGAAAGAAGGAGATGAAAATGTTAGAGTAGAAGGAGGAAGAAGAAAGTAGAAGATGAAGAAAATCGGGAAATAATAGTAGATGGAATAAGAAGAGGAAAAATGGAAGAAGGGGAAAAGAGGAAAAAATGGAGTAAGAAGAGGATAATAGGTTGATGCCGGAAAAGTAGAAGGAGAGGGAAGAATATGGAGAAGTGACAGGAGAAGGAGGAGGAAGAATAAAGTGGAAGAAGGAGGAAAGCAATAATTAAATGTTGTTTATAGGATGAGAGGAGGTGTGAAAGGGGGGAGAGAGGTGAGATGTGAAGCAGGAGAGAATGAGAATGAGAGAAGATCTGATCTTTGCTGTAGAATTCAATTTTCTTCCGCCTGCTACCATTTTAAACAGCTTGAGAAAACTGGATAACTGTAACTACCTTACTCACCTTACTATAGTCTGTTCAAGCAAAGAAGCCCCTCTGGCATGATGAGAAAATGACTCCAGCTCAGTCAATATTGTTTCAAGAATTATCGATCTGGTCTCAATCGTAGGAAACATTCTGATCTACAATTTGAGACTAAATTGATATTTTTTGAACCATTATTGACTGAACTGGAGTCATTTTCTCATCTTGCCAGAGGGTCTTCTTTGCTTGAAAAGACTATACCTTTCTTCCGATCCATCTTTCTTCCTTCCCTCTCTTCCATTCTTCTAATCTTTCTCCTTTATGCTTCCTCTTCATCTACTTCTTCTTTCTTTTCATCCATATCATACTCCTCTTCTTACACAACCTAATTTTCCACTCTTCGTTTGTTCGCTGGTATGACTTTGTTTCTCCTTATTTCTATCACCTCACTGTCTCTCTTTATTTTATCTTTCCCATATCTTTCCAATATTTCCAACTTCTCTTCTGCTGTTTACCATTTTTAATTTCCATCCATTTTCCTCTTATCCTTACAATCTAATATTCTAATCATAAAGAATCTAACCCTCTTAGATCAAATCTAATCCTTTGCCATTCTTATTTAGAACCAATTCTTCCTCCAATATCTTATTCTAGACCTTTCGCTTACTACATCATTTTATTTTCTCTTCTTTCCGTTTTTAGTGCTCTTCGGGTTTCATCGTTTTTCCATACTATTTTTGTACTCCTTTTATTCTTTCCATAGTCGATAAACTTCTACCACTGGCGGCTCGTGCCCACGAAACAGGTGAAGTGCTCTTGAAACAGGTGAAGTGCTCGTATCTTCTACTGTACAGCACTTCACCTGTTTCGTGGGCACGAGCCGACAGTGACTTCTACTTCCTAAATTCGCCACCTTCATCTCCTTGTCTCTTCATCACGACCTCTTCTTCTACATTCTATCTTCTCTCTCTTCCTATCCTCATTGACTACATCTACGTCACTCACTCTTCTCTTTCTCCCACACACACTCTCACTCTCTTTCTCTAACACACTCTCTTCCTCTCCTTCTCTCTCTCTCTCTCTCTATCTCACACTCTCTCTCTCGCTCTCTTCCTCTCACACACACTCTCTCTTCTCTCTCTCTCTCTCTCTTTCTCTCAGACACAAACACTCTCTCCCTCTCTTTCTCTCTCTCTCTGTCTCTCATACACACACTCATTCTCTCTCTCTCTCTCTCTACACACACTCTCTCTCTCTCTCTCTCTCTCTCTCTCTCTTCTCTCTCTCTCTCTCTCACTCACTCACACTCTCTCTCTCTATCGCATCAATCCCATCCAACCCAATCTATCTTCTATATTCTATTCTCTTCTTCCTACTCTTCTATTCTTCCTCCTTTCCCCTCTTTCTCATCTATTCTCGAACACTCTCCATCCTTCTTCTAGGTTTTCCCTTCCGGTTATGATCTCTCTCTCTCTTTCCCTCCACCTTCTTCCATCCCTCCTGGACGATACAAATCAGGTGGAAAGCATGAGAAAATCGACTATAAATTCATGGCAGTGGAAAAGCTCTATAAATCAGACGAGCACTTCCAATAGCGACCCTCTATCAACTTCAATTGGCTCAACTGAAAGCAGTTCAACTATTCAATCATCTCATCCACTCAACTATAGTCTGTCCAAGCAAAGAAGACATTCTGGCAAAATAAGAAAATGATTCCAGCTCCATCTGTATTTATTAAAAAATCATAAATTTGGTCTCATATTATAGATAAGAATATTTTCTACACTTTGAGATCAAATTCATCACTTTTAAACCAATATTGACTGATCTGGAGTCTTTTTCCCATCTTGTCAGAATGTCTTCTTTGCTTGTACAGATTATAGCTGACCTACAAACTGGAGGCTACGGGCCAATCACATCATTCTATTGACTGTGGATGATTTACTTCGAACTATAAAACGATAAAACTTGGAACAATAAAGTTGAATTGACAAGTCGCTAAGTTTGAAGAATGAAAAGGTATGAGGTATAAGGTTCGACTTGTGCTTAGAAGGAATTCAAGTCACATGAAAATTTCTTTTCGTGCACGAGTTTGTTCTTATTCTGAACTTTGTAGTCATAAAACAGGTCTATTATCATGAATTTTGTAAAATTTCGTACATGTAATGTATTTATCACTGGAGCATTGAGCTTAAATTATAAAAATTCAATAAATTTCTATTTATTTGGCTACTTTTTTCACCGTGGGAAAATAATTGTTGAGAAATAGTGTTTCTATTCGATAAGTTGAAAATATATTGGAATAAATTTCCAGAGAAAAAAGATAAAGATTCGATGACAGGAGTATCATTCAAGTAGGAATATTGATTTTGTAGAGATAAATGATAAAAAGATAATTTTTTCAATAATCATTATCATTGCAGAACCAGGGGATTTGTCGACTTCTATGATTCCAGGATTCCAGATAAAAATCTCACAATATTTTCCGACTCCCTCAAGAAAGCTTCCAGCACATTTATTTGAAAATGATTGCTTTTATTTCTGAGAAACAAGTTACTTGAAAATGATTGCTTGCAGTTCTCAGAAACAAGTTACTTGAAAATTATTGCTCCAGGGGAAACTATAACTACTACAACAAACTCTAACACTATTTCAGAGTAGTTGCAGTGAAGTTTATAACAGTCGGGACACAAGAATATCTCTCAACTCTCGTGAGAAGGGACAATAGCCGTTGTAACTACGTTCCACAAACCTATCAGCAGCTAGTGTATTTCAAATTAATATTATGCGTCACTTGTTACTCATCAACTGGAAACTGGGAAATGATAATTTTAAATAAAATTCAAATCCGGACTGGATTTACTAGTTTAGCATGATATTACAATTGTTATTTCTCGTAAATTCTCATAAACTAATAATAAGTTTTGTGAATGGAGAATAAATGAAAATCAAACACACTTTTAAAAAACTTTGAAATTATTAAAACACAGACATGTTTCGGCACATTAGGCCATTATCAATGTGGATAAAATAATAATGAAATAAGTAAACAAGATAAAAAATTAAAAATAAAAGTCTAATATAAGTTTTTTGAATGGACTACGAGAGAACAAGCTCACTTGTTATATTAATCTGTGTTTAAACGACAGTGCAAGTTTATTATGTTGAGGTGTGTAACACTTTGTGCGGATTCCGGTCGTCCAATGTAGGTTACAGCATGTTTTCTATCATGAAAAAATTCGATGTAACATCAAAGTGTAGAAGCTTGGATGTTTCTACATGCTCGTTATAGAGCAGAACATTTCAATAGTTTTTTGAGAGGAAGATAATCCATACAAATATCTTGATGTTTGTGAACAATCATAGCAACTTGGAATGAATTCCACTTTTACTCAAGTTTGAACTCTTTTAAGTTCGAGATCTGCTTTGCCTTGATAGTGAGTCACTATAGGCCGGTCCTCAAGCAGTTTAAATCATGCTTTAACCACTGGCGGCTTGTGCCCACGAAGCAGATGAAGTGCTGTACAGTAAAAGATACGGGCACTTCACCTGTTTCGTGTGTACGAGCCGCCAGTGGCTCTAACCATGATCAACAATGATATTATTATTGTGATGATTATAAAATGTGTAAACAGATATCATTGGTAATAAATTGAAGCATCATTAAATTTATTTATTTTTTCTCAAAGAACTATAATTTCGAATAATATAGTATAATAGAGATACTGGAAACAATGTAAGTTTTTATCACCAACCTGTACATCTTTGAAGACTTCCGGATTGAGCTCCTCCAAACTATTCCCGCTCAAATCCAACTTCTGCAGTTTGGCCAACTTGAGAAACAGTCTTGGCGCCAATTCGGTGATCCTGTTTTTGGTGAGTGACAACACTCTTAATTCCTGTAGGTGCCTGAAGGTACCACTGTGCATCGATTCAATTCGATTATCATCCAGATACAACTCGAACAGGTTAGCCAACCCCATGAAGTTGGACTCGAGCACCTGGCTGATGTTGTTGCGCGCCAAATCGATGATTCGCAAGGTTGGTACACCCCAGAACGAATGCTTTCCGATGGCGGGAACGTTTGAATTTACGATACGCAGTTCTTCCAGGTGTGACAAGTGCTGGAATATGGGTCCAATTGTGAGGTAGTTTTGATTCTCGTCGGGTGCTGATATTTGGAGCACCTCCACTTGGGTGTCCATCACGAGGGTGGGTATCGAGTTGACCATTCCGCCTTGGGTGCACTTCACCTGGCGCCGCCCCCTTATGTCCAGGCTGCAGGTGCATTCTGGGGGACACTCTGTGTAGGCCACGCTCATCATCAAAACAAGCACCATCAGTACTCTGCAACAAACAAAAGAAAAACACAATTTTATAATTTTCTCAAATAAACACAAGTAAAACAAATATTCTCTCGCCAATTTAAGAATATATAAATAACGAGTACTTGGCCCAAAAGGAAGAACACTATATTAGAATTAGTTCAATTATTAAACATGAATAGGAAAATATTCTTATGAATTTCAATAGTGAGAAGACCCTTACGAGTAGGTTCCACCTCGCTAATGTGTACTTGGCCAAATACTGGTGACCCATACAAGATCAATCTACAGTGTTCATGAATAATTATTGTAAATACAGTAGAACGTCGATAATCCGGACGTTGAAAATCCGGACCGTTGATAATCCGGATTCGTCCCCAGCAAGAAATAAAAATATTTGTATCGTCTGCCTTGGCACTAAGTTCTTTACTAGAGAGTGGGCGATAAGAGAATACATACAGCAAAGCGAAGGAGATGATTTTGCTATTATTTTCTGATAGAAAATACAGTATTTTAAAACAGTTCTTTCTCAAATAGAGTCTGCTGGCCTTTTTTGTAAGGTAGTTTCGATAATCCGGATAATTCGATAATCCGGATGCGGTCCGGTCCCAATTAGGCTAATCCAGGATTATCCACGTTGTACTGTAGTTATTAAGTCAATTTTCTTCAGGCATAATTGAAAATTACAACTGCCCTCTTCAAAGAAGCTACAGCCTCTCTTGTAGGATAGTTCAGCTCATGAATGAATGATCGCGATTCTATTAAAATGGAGTATTAGCGTGGATCGTGGAAATTAGAGTGGCTTACTACATTATGAAAACCTATTAACGGTGACAAGATAGAGCACACTATGTTATGCAGGTAGCTATTATTATAGAGCTATAATAATTATAGCTATAGATATGGGCATCAGTCTAAGGCTATATAGTCTGTCCAAGCAAGGAATACCCTCTGTGAAGATGAGAAAATGACTCCAGCTCGGTCAATACTGGTTCGTTCAATATTGATTTCGTCTCAAATTGTAGATCAGAATGTTTTTTTACGATTGAGACTAAATCAATAATACTTGAACCAATATTGAGTTGGAGTCATTTTCTCATCTTGTCAAAGGGTCTTCTTTGCTTGGACGGACTGTACCATCAAATATAGCCGATTCCAAAACGTTAGGCGTGTTCGTCTGCTCCTTGTACCCTACAACAGCTGATGTTGTCTATTGAAGTTGTCATTTAGCTTTGTCTAGAAGCTTTCTTTGAAATGAATAGAGACAATTGGATGCTTCACGTCAGCTTTTAGTAAGTTACATTACGTACAAGAAACAGATAAAACCGTCTTAATTTCAAGCATCAGTTATACCAATGAAGATTCTGTTCCCCTTCCCATTCTAAATTGGCATTTTCTTCCAAAAAGCTTGTTGTGTGATAATGGAGAGATGTAAGTTTCATTTCTATGACATATAGAATTTTAAAAAATTGATTCTGCCTCATTTTATCAGGATACAGCAGTGGTTGCATCAACACTCAACAGGCGTCATATCCTATGAATCCTCATATCCTCAATGGATATGAATATCCATTTGTCCATATTATTCGATACTAATCTATATTGGTCGATATTTATTTCATTCAATCATTCATTTACAATTACTAATCTAATGACAAACAAACATTGACAAGAAAGAACAGGCATAGCCCTTGGTATAGTCTGCCCAAGCAAAGAAGAGCCTCTGGCAAGATGAGAAAATGACTCCAGTTCGGTCAATACTGACTCAAAAAATATTATTTTTGTCTCAAATTGTAGATCAGAATGTTTCCTACGATTGAGACCAAATCAATAATTGTTGAACCAATATTGGCTAAGCTGGAGTCATTTTCTCATCTTGCCAGAGGCTCTTCTTTGCTTGGACAGACTATATTTCCAATACAATTTTCATTCAAATATTGATCGATATAGTCGAGATTAGTTGATATTAGTCAATATAAGTCGATATTAGGCCGGTTATTGGTCGATATTAGACCGGATATTAGTCGGTTAGGAGGTATTGTTGAAGTGGTTTTCAAAAATATTCCAGGAAAAGAGATAAAGGTTATGAAGAGACTATTTTAGGAGAAGAGGGTGGTTATCAAAAGCCTACTTATTAGAAGGAGAGGAGGCTATTTTTGAATGAAAGGGGTTATGAGCCGCTATTTCAGAGAGAGATTGTTATGAGTGGAACAGGGTGTTATAGTAACGCAATTGGAATTAGCGTAGTTTGCGTATCACCACAAAAACGGAAAAGACCAGGGATGACTACAGATATATAAATTATACAACCGAGATGTATAGGCCTATCTGCAACGGTAAAACGTGCGGCAGCTACGTGGAGTAGTTAATTAAAATTGCCCGTTGCAATGTCGTTTATCAGCCCCTAAATTTCGGGGCTAGAACCCCCCTCCACCATCATGACCCCCGAAATTCATCCCCCAATCCTTGAAAATAACCTTTTCTGGTGCTCGATCTTACAGCGGCTCGGTATAGTCTGTTCAAGCAAAGAAGACATTCTTGCAACATGGGTAAATGACTCTTGCTCGGTCAAAATTTGTTCGAAAATGATAAATTTGGTCTCATTATATAGATAATAATGTTTCCTACAATTTGAAACCAAATTTATAAATTTTTAAACAGTATTAACCAAGCTGTAGTCATTTACCCATCTTTTCAGAATGTCTTCTATGCTTGGACAGACTACGCGGAGGCATTAAATTGGCTGTAACTGTCGCACAGTTTTTCGTCCATAAAAACTAATGGCCGCCGAACCCCCACTCCCAGCCCGAAAAAGGTTTCAAAGATTGCCAAATAATTCACTTTTATTTGTAAGACACACTCACAGACACTTTTCTCTCTTTTTTATTCTCTCATAGTGCTCATTAATGCTCGTACTCACAGTCGTGATTATTTTGAAGGTTTCGTGCGCTATATTACGTGAATTTACAATATTACTCTATGTTACAAGTGCGTAGTATTCACTATATCACAAGTTCGTAATATTATAGAGGAAGAATGATAATATTTACATTCTTCCTCTGGTAATATAAATTACTACATAGCGCTATAGGCTATCACAAGTGCAATATGTATATAGTTTACAAGTATGTGAAATATTATCATGATATGTAGTTGATCCATTGTGTTAATTGATGATCAAGGATAGAGAAATATGAAATACTACCCGGCAGGCTCACTTCGCTCGCCTTCTCCGCCTAGCCAGGGGGCTCCGCCCCGTGGACCCCCGATAGTATCAGCAGTGTCGGTGAGTCAAACAGGCTCGCTTCGCTCGCCTGCATTAACCTCTGTCAGTGTAAGCTGAGACAAACAGGCACGCTTCGCTCGCCTGCAAATTCCGTTCAGAAGGGATTCAAAACTTATTGAACACAGCATTTCTAGACCTAATCTGGACCTGTTCACCAAATTTCGACATTTTCTACCAATTTATTCTCGAAAAAAAACTCTGAAAATTCCGAAAAATAGTAAAACGCTGATATTGAGCGTAACCTTGGGGGCAACTATATCGGACATAGTTTGAAACTTGATTCAATATCATCCAAATTAGTTTATAATCTCGCTGAACCATTGAATTTACAGTAAGGATTGGTTGTATCAAGGCGGAAGAAATGCAACCCGCAAAACATCTACAATTTTGAAAACCTGATTACTGGCGTAATCTTGAACGGAATTCGAAAATATCTTAACACAACATTTCTAGACCTTATCTGAACCTGCCCACCAAATATCAACATTTTCTACCGATTGGCTCTCGAAAAAATTGAGAAAGAGCCGAAAAACTATAGAAAAACTCAAATATTCAGCGTATCCCTGAAAAGTTTTTAAAATCTGTTTTTAGCGCGCGTCTAAACGTCCAACTGAACATGCCTGCCAAATTTGAACGCATTCGGTTCAGTGGTTTTTTAGTTCTGGTGATGAATCAGTCAGTCAGTCAGTCAGTGCCATTTCGCTTTTATAGATTGTCAATAAGAATTTTTTTTTTCCAAGCAAGGAGACAGTTACCAAATGATACTAGAATATATTAGTGCTATAGCTAGATCTAACTTTCAAGAGATCAGGATGACATCACGTGATCTGTTGGATGGAGAGTGGGTCGAAGTGAAGCAGTTTCTTTCGATAAACAATAATTTGTACAATTAATAATGTGAAGGAATTGAAGAGGTTTTTTCTCTTCTTATCTCGTATATTTGTACTTTAATTAATGAATAAATAAACTTCTATCGATAAATAAATTGGTTTCTGTGAACAGTTATCATAGTTATTCCTCTATTACCTACTTCATCATACCTATAGATGTGAAAATAGCACACCTATAGATATACATTTTATAATGTGACTCAATTAGGATTTGAAGTTCTTTTATTACAATTTTCATGATAAAATTCTTGATATAAATTTATTCTGTTTTATTCCTTCTTCATTTTCCTGTTTTCTAAATCATTTAGATTTTTAATTTCTTCTATTTTCTATGATTAATAATAAAAAGACATTGGATAACATAAATTCAGCAAAGAAATTCATAATCGACCATTTGAATTATGAAAGAGTACTGATTCCTCATTATGTTCTTCCAGATCCGTTTATCAAATTTTCCCCTCAAACTCTCAAAAATCAATGGAACGTAAACCTGGAAATACATTAACCAAATCCAATGATGTGTAACACGAAAAAGTGCTGAATTCTCTTCGAATTCTGAGACTGAATTTCCGATCCAATGAAGTTAGCTGCCCTGGTACAAAGTAAGTCACGATGACAGGAAAGCAAATAAAAGGATTTGTTGGGAAATCTTTCTTTCCACACGAACAGAATGCGGATGCGTTGACTTGAAAAGTTTTGGCGCGGAAAACTGGACAGTAGAGCTGGTTCCAAAGTTTCAGTCGGTTGACTAATAACTGTCATTGACTCTCAGTTCTGTCAGGACAGTCGGCGAGCTGTCTTCCACAATTCATTAGAACGAGAGTAATCCCAGCTATACTAATCTACTCTTAAAGACAGCTTCAGACTGTCCTGACAGAGCTGAGAATTGAAAATAGTCATTCACCATCCGCCTTCAATTTTGTAACAAGCTATAACGTGTACTCAGTTGTTGGCGAGTTAGTTGTTTTCCAATTATAGTCTGTCCAAGCAAAGAAGACATTCTGGCAAGATGGAAAAATGACTCCAGCTCAGTCAATATTTGTTCAAAAATTATAAATTTGGACTCGAATTGTAGAAAACATTCTGATCTACAATTTGAGACTAAATTTAAAATTTTTGAATTAATATTGACTGAGCTGGAGTCACTTTCCCATCTTGCCAGAAAGTCTTCTTTGCTTGGATACCAACTCTTTCTTTTCCCTCTCCTTTTCATCTTCTCCTCCTCCTCTTTCTCCTCTCATCCACTTCTCAACACCACCACCTCTTCACCCTCCTAACCCCTAGTGACATGACAGCTTCTTTCTTTTTCGTCCGAGTTTTGGCTCCAATCCTCTCTTGGCTCTTTGTAATCTTGAAACAGACATTTCGACAACTGTTGGAGATTAGTCTCAGTGTGCCCGGTCCCGTTAGCATGTCATTTCCGACAACAATATTCGACTAGAAAAGTTGAGCCTTCACGGAGGAAATAGTTTTGGCATTGTCGTGCTCCAGGCAGATAGAGCAATACTTTATTTTCAACCCTATTTTGTTAGAGATGAATATGATTATCATACTCATTATTGTTTTGGCCCCTGGAATAACCTAACAACTGCTTCCCAGTCAGCCGGGACCGACAGCTTAACTTATCCATACGAAACACGGAAGTGACAAGAGAAAAATATCCAACCCGGGCCAGGATTCGAACCCGCGGGCTTCTGGATTATCAAGCCAGAGTCTAATCCACTCGGCTACGACCACTCCAATAGTAGAAGAGAAGTAGATGAAAACCCGATAGATTGGCGTAGCATTTCAATAAAAATCTTATGAGATTTGGCAGAAGTATAGTGAATTCAATTGAGCTAACCAATCAAAAGTTTGTCATCTAGTGGTCACACTATGAGTAAACTCTGTGGATAAACTCTGTAATTCCTAGGATATTCAATGAATTATTATTCATCTAAAATGAATTGTAACTTTATAATCTTGGCTTCCCATTAAAATCAAAAACCCAATGATGATGTATAACCGCGAATGCAATATCAAACATTTTTTCTCTTTTTAAAGAGAAAACTACAATTGGGATAGAATTCTCACAAGCAAGTGAAATTGCTGAAATTTTTCATTCTGTTACCAGTGATAGGCCTATAGTCTACTTATTCAAAAAAGATTCGATTTAATGACACCCTATAGAACATCCTTCATTAAACAATTAAGGCATCCTATATTAGGACAGTAATGGAAATTTCATATTAAATCCAACTCCAGCAGTTGGAAAACAGAATGAAATAGATAGAAACTTCATTGTACAATATCACTATTTTGAATGAAGTAGTTAGTGGTTTAGTTCGACGTACTCTCCAGCCTCATTACAAAACCTCTTTGACTCTCATATAACATAATACACGCTACTAGAAAGCCCATCACTCAACGCATTGTTATGATAGGCCACTCTTGATAGTCTCATATAACAAGGTTACAATAGCTCATACCACATTTTACGATGAGATTGGTTGTTGTTTACTGCTAGTATATCTACGTCGAGATATTGTTTTACGAGCTAGGTCCGTCCAAGCAAAGAAGACATTCTGGTAAGATGGGGAAATGTCTACAGCTTGGTCAACATTGATTTAAAAGTTATAAATTTGTACTCAAACTGTAGGCCAAAATGATTTCTACAATTTGAGACCAAATCAATATTTTTTGAACTAATATTGACCGAGCTGAAGTTATTTTCCCATCCAGCCAGAATGTCTTCTTCGATTCGACAGATTATACCGACTCCTGGGTTTAATCTGGCGAGCTGTTATTAATCTCGCAACAACTTGAAAGTTATAACAGAAGTTGGCGGCTCTAGTTGCAGCTTTATTGGTTCACGCTTACTACTTGCGTACATCAATATATTATTATTGAAAGTTTTGTTTTGTTCAACTTGATGCTGTAATTGCTGCTTGACCAAGTTGAGGCTGAGTTGTATTTCAACTTAAGTGTAGATAATATTTCTCACTTTATTTCGAACTGATCTTAGATTTGGATTAGGCTATATTTTTCATCTCAGTTTCAAATTTTATTTGAGGTTAATAGTCTGGCCAAGCAAAGAAGAACCTCTGGCAAGAAGAGAAAATGACTCTTTATTTGTTCAAAAATTATTGATTTAGGTCTCAAATTGTAGACCAAAATGTTTCCTAAACTTGAGACCAAATCAATAATTTTTGAACCAATATTGACCGAGCTGGAGTCATTTTCTCATCTTGCCAGAGGCTCTTCTTTGCTTGGCCAGAGTATACCTACCAAGGCTAGTAAATTTACTAACCTTGGATACTCACATGTGCGTGAGTAATGTAAAAGTTATGTTGAGAGATGACGACTGGTTTCAAGGCAGTCGGGACCGACGGCTTGAAGTCTCCTCAAAGAGACGGGATGGCCTCAACAGTGATTAAGCAGCGGTAAAATAATTGTTCCCCGTTTAAGAATCGAATTTGAAACCTATTGAATTACTCCAACCTAACTGATTTGCTTTTGTCATTGAATATGAAAGAATTTATTCTGTTTCGGACTGTGTAGAGTATGTAGGCTTGGTATGTAGACTGTGTAATAGTTTGGTGGTATAGTCTGTCCAAGCAAAGAAGAGCCTCTGGTAGGATGAGAAAATGACTACTAACTATTCAATGTGTAATACAAATGTGGTAAACTTAAGAAATCAACATATTAACTAATTATTCAATAATCATTAAATGATAAAACATATTAATTAATTATGTTCATTCATCTGTTCTTTTGTCCTACCCTTCTTATATTTTATTTGCTTGTACAAGGGTTTGTAGAAGAAACTCTGTAACTATAGTCTGTCCAAGCAGAGAAGAACCTCTGACAAGATGAGAAAATGACTCCAGCTCGGTCAATATTGTTTCAAAAATTATTGATTTGGTCTCAAATTGTAGATTAGAATTTTTCCTACAATTTAGACCGAATCAATAATTTTTGAACAAATATTGACCGAGCTGGAGTCATTTTCTCATCTTGCCAGAGGCTCTTCTCTACTTGGACAGACTATATTAGAGGTAATACTATTTTCAATATTAGCGCCTTCTATTAATATTCTGTAGTCGTAGAGGGGATATTATTTTCAGTAATAGTTGACATTGAATGAGAATGAATGAAATTTTAATAACCACAGATTTCTTATTGATAATTATTTCCATGTTGAACTGTCCATCAAATATCTGTAGATAAACTTGAATATTGAATGAATAAGACTTGAGAATTTGAATAATAAACACTATTATGATCAGGGGGTCCGATCTCACAAGGTGTCAAATTATCTATCGATAAACTGAAAAACGTCAATAAATAACAACCAAACTTTAATAAAAATACATAGGCCAACAAATTAAACCAACAGTATGAATTTAAACTTGGATATTAATCATGTTGAACAATGATTAGTGGCTGTAGCCGAGTGCTCTAAAGCAGTGGTCTGCTAATCTGAAATCAATTTCAGCAACTATTTGAACAGCAAAAATGAGAAACTATAATCTGTACAAGAAGGTAAAGCACAAATGGCTGTCAGAATTCTAGGGGGAGGAGCTTGCTTGCCTGCTATTGGTTTATCGCTCTACTGTTGGTGGGAGGCGAACACAAAATGACTGTCAGAATTCTAGGAGGGGGAGCTTGGATAGAGTCAGCTTGCTAGCCTTCTATTGGTCTATCACTCTGCTATTGGAGGCGGGGCTTGTTCCAATGCTAGGGCACACATACTCCATCACAAGAGTACATGCCTACTTAATCACTGGGCACAACGCAGTTACGCACAGCAACCAGCTAAAGGAGGCTAGTTTTTCTATCATTCTTGCAATAATTTGTTCATTTTACAAACTGTTTTATCAATTTCGTTGTGAGTCTACTTGAATTTTGAGGAATTGGAAACTTTTTGATATTTGGTTGTTTTAGCAATATATTTGTCTTTGAATGGGTCATACTAATTGCATAACCATCCATCATTTATCTAATATATTGGACATTAAGGTCTGTAGAATCAAGGAAGGTTATGCTCATTGAATCAGTCTTGTATAACAAATACACTGAAATAACTCACCAATATTACAATATTACTAATGAGAATACATTTCTCTCAAGAAACCTTTCAACTTTCATCAAGTGTTCAAGGAATTACTCACTGTATCTATATACTATAATACTCTGACATTGTTATCATATTCAATTTTATCATATTTATGCAAAAATTAGAATAATTTATTCTACCATATTCCACTCCACACTCATCAACTTTTCAAAGAAATAACTCATCTATTCATACTCTAACCTAATAATCTTATTCAAATTTATGATTTTTCCTGAAGGGTTTGAATAGTTTATTCCATCCATATTCCACTCAAAACTTAACAATTTCTTAGAGAATTAACTCATCTATACTCTGTCCTCATTATCTCATTCAAATTTATTATTTTTCTTGAAAAGTTTGAATGGTTCATTCTAACCACATTCCCTCCAAACCTGACTTTTCTTCAGAAAGCACTTATTCACCTGCAAATTTAAGGACCTTAATCCTCCTTATCTAAATCAAATAAGATGCACCAAAAGGATGATGACAATTCAAAATATTCTCTCCAAGAAAGTATTTTAAACTTTTCCCGGCCACGAATCACAAATGCCGACAGAAGAATAAGAGATTGAAAAATTCTTTATTCTCGAATAGAGAATAAAAGTGTTGACCTCCTAATCCGCATCATGGGAGTTTATGTATAGGTATAGTGGGCACAGTATTGCACTGAAATTCATAGGTAGATATAGGTATAGTTTATATGAGCAGAGGCCTAACCTAACCACAGCGGGAGAAATAAGGGGCGGAAAACTTTTCGGTTTTTGGACAACTTTTGTCATAACGATATCCCGGAAGACAGAACAAGTGTTGAATAAACTTGCGGGCGCAAACTTTTCGACGCAGCAGCTTAAGTTTGCCTGCGAAACCGTACTTGGAACAACTTTTCCCAATGCTTTTCTATGCGACCATGACCTAGCCACTTGCTTTTGAGATCACCATTGTCATCTTATTTGATTGGTTCTACACCTTAAATTCCCCTTACCTTTCCCTTCATTTCATTACCCTTTAGTACTCTTTGATAAATTTTTATCCCTTCATTGAAGTTAAAAAAGGCAACTTATTACTAGTACTCTTAACCAAAGGCTTTATTCACTCCCATTATCACGAGTTCGCTAACAATAAAACATCATCAGCTCAACATGTGAAAATTGAAAAGGGACAAAACCTTTATTTTGACATTTTATTAAAAATTGAATAGAAGGTGTTTTTTTTATTCAAAATAGAATAGGAGTTTTTGCGAATGCCTATTTTTTCAGTCATTTTATTGTAATTTTTTCCTAATGAAATAAATGAATAAGGATATAAAATTATCGGCTTCGAGATTGCGTGACGTATTAGAAAACTCTTGTGAAAGTAAATTGAAATATTTTTCTTAATTATTTAGTTTGATTTGGAATGAAACTGACATCTACATCAATTTTGACTTCTTTAATTGGATAAATATAAACAATAGAGATTACAATTTTTTATTCAATGTTTATGTAACGTTTAGAAGAAAAAAACTTACTGGCAGAAATTACTTAAAATTTAAGGAAACAAATTAACCAAACTATCAAATTCAATAGAATATTAACTCTATTCTCATTGTATACTATGTGTGACGAAAAGGATTATTCATAATTAGAATACAGAATTAATAATCAAATTTCACAGATTATATTTAAAAGAAATATATATATCAAGGATTGGACAAATATAATTAATTAATCAAAATATTATAATAACCCGGAATTGTAGAAAGATGTAATTGAAGAAATACCTTTGATTTTAAGAACCTTTGATAGTACTTCCAAATATTTCATACCCAAAACTCCTAATTTTATATTTAATAAACTTAAATAGCATATCTATATTACTGTATTTCGATAAACCAATCCTATTGTATAAACAACCTAAACTATATTAATATAGTTTAATATTATAAACCTAACCTAAACCTATTGTAACATTTTGTTACAATTACTGAGTCTTCATTGAGCAGTATTCTTTGTATTTGGTTACTATATACATATAGGCCTAGTTTGGTGTGCCAGGATTTTGGAACCAGTATTTATAAATTATTGTGATCATCTATGCTATCAGTATTAATAAACAGTTATACTGTATTGTCATTCAGTATTTCACTGTATAACTTTTTTTATTCTATACATACAGTATTGTACTGTATATTCTATACAGTGTTGTTATCTTATTCTATACAGTGTTGTCATTGTATTGAATACAGTGTTGTTATTGCATTGTACGCGTACAGTACAACTGTGAATTACATGAATGCTACACCTTCAGAATATTAACTGACATTTTATTAGACTAATGGTCAAGATTATATTATCAACATCTCGAATAACCCTCCTTAGTACAGTTTCAGTCTATTCTTGTCAACACACTTGAAACACTGGCGGCTCGTGCCCACGAAACAGGTGAAGTGCTCGTATCTTCTAATGTACAGCACTTCACCTATCTCGTGGGCACGAGCCGCCACAGACTTGTTTTTGGAAGTGGTGAGGCTGCACTAGGATACTTCCCTACAACATGAACTGAACAAATACTCCTCCACAATCGAAGGTTCTAATGTTTTCGGAAGTCTTGTGGTAACACTACAATATTTTCCTACATCACAGACTAAACGAATCGAAGTTTACTACAACATAATATAAACAGAACCATCCAAATATCCTTCTCAGCTTTTGTGCAGCTTGATACTCAGCTGCTAATGCTTTTAGCTCGGTATTATTCCCAACAATCTAGTATAGTATGTTCAATGCAAAGAAGACCCTCTGGCAAGATGAGAAAATGACTCCAGCTCGGTCAATATTTGTTGAAGAATTATAAATTTGTTCTCAAATCGTAGACAACATTCTGATCTACAGTTTGAGACCAAATTAATATTTTTTGAACCAATATTGACCCGGCTGGAATCATTTTCTCATCTTGCCAGAGGGTCTTCCTAACTTGGACAGACTATAGTCTTCACTCGCTCATTCACCATTGGAATAATATTTCTATCTTTGTCATCAACAAAGTGCGACGTGAAAAGGAGCCGTGAGAGAACAGCTGTTGCTACTAAACTGAGAAGAGAAATGAACCCCACACTAATCTAGGCGCGTCAAATATAATTTAGAAACAACATTACATTATATAGTCTGTCCAAGCGAAGAAAACCCTCTGGCAAGATGAGAAAATGACTCAAGCTCTGTCAATATTGGTTCAAAAAATATTGATTCGGTCTCAAATTGTAGTTCAGAATGTTTTCTACGATTTGAGAACAAATTTATAATTCTTGAGCAAATATTGACCAAGCTGGAGTCATTTTCCCATCTTGCCAGAGGGTCTTCTTCGCTTGGACAGACTATACTCGCTAATGCTGCAGGCGTTTAGAGAAGGAAGACTTGTAGTAGTCCTCTGGGAAATGGCGGAGAAAAGTGAATAGAATGAGAAAGAAGATGAAGAAGAAGAAGAAAAAGAAAAAGAAGAAGGAGAAGAAGAACAATAAGGAGAAGAACTAATCAGAAGAGTAGGGGAGATTGAAATAATAATAATAATAATAATAATAATAATAATAATAATAATAATAATAATAAGAAGAAGAAGAAGAAGAAGAAGAAGAAGAAGAAGAAGAAGAAGAAGAAGAAGAAGAAGAAGAAGAAGAAGAAGAAGAAGAAGAACAACAACAACAACAACAACAACAACAACAACAACAACAACAACAACAACAACAACAACAACAACAAGAAGAAGAAGAAGAAGAAGAAGAAGAAGAAGAAGAAGAAGAAGAAGAAGAAGAAGAAGAAGAAGAAGAAGAAGAAGAAGAAGAAGAAGAAGAAGAAGAAGAAGAAGAAGAAGAAGAAAAGAGAAGAAGAAGAAGAAGAGAAGAAAAGAAAGAAGATGAAGAAAAAAGAAGAAAAAAGAAGAGAAGAAGAACAATAAGGAGAAGAAGAAGAACAATAAGGAGGAGAAGAACTAATAAGAAGAGGAAGGGGAGGTTGATGTGGGAGATGATGGGAAAAAGGTAACAGGAGGATAAATTACGAATATAGGGAGATGGATAATACAGGAAAAAAGAAGATAAAAAATAATGTAAGGAGAGTAGAAAGAGCTGCTTGGATCGAATAACATAATTCAATGTAAAGAAGATGGAAAGAAGAGAAAATGTAAGAATGAAGGTAGAAAAAATATTGAAGGATCACAAAAATTAGATGAAAAAAGACAATAATGTAAGAATCGGGGAAGTTGAAGAAAAAAAGGAGGAAGCTAAGAAGCAGCAGACATAAAGAAAAAGGAAGGAAGAGATTGGAAGATGAGAAGATGGTGATGAAAAAGAATTACAGGAGGATAAATACGAATATGGAAGGATGGATAATGGAGGATAAAGTATGATTCTGGAAGAACGCGAAGTGAAAGAAAAACGTTTGCAAGGTGGAGATTTTATAAAGAGCTTCAGAAACACTGGCGGCTTGTGCCCACGAAACAGGTGAAGTGCTGTACAGTAAAAGATACGGGCACTTCACCTGTTTCGTCGGCACGAGCCGCCATTGTTCTGGAGTCTTCTCCGTGTTCTAACAGTATTTTTGCCATAAATAATAAACAGCAAAACAAGCTTGCAGCCGGAGCAAATAATGAACAAGAGTGAATTATAATTCAACAAGATTTCATATAAGCAGATTCTTACTTACGTGGCAACCAGAGAGAATAGAAAGCAGTGTTTATAGAGGTGATTAAGAACATTCTTATTCAATACAGCTTCATAATATTCTCTACCGTAAACTATGAAAATGAATGTGAATTATAAAGCTATATGTTAGTAAATTATGAAGGTGTAGGTGTTCCTTTGAAATGATGTGGATTATTTATTTATTTAATTATCTATTTATTTATTCATTTATTTAATTATTCATTCATTCGACAAATCACAATAAAGGGTTAAAATACAGACATCAAAGTACAAATCGTATTTTTTCCAAATTCCGATTAAAATATTTGAAATAGTAGAGGTTATGTTCAAAATATTTCTAAACACATATCACGATTTAGAAATTTCTCATTCCAAAATTGAAAACTATAATTTAGAATTTCGAATGTTGATAAGAAATCAGGATATCACCAAGGAATAGATAAAAATATTTTAAAATATAAAATTACACTTAAAATTTTCTAGCCATAAAATTAAGTTGAATGCTTTTCCAACCTCAGCTGTTTATATTACTATATAGTTCAAACAATTAGTAATAGTTTAATAGTAAATTACTAAATAGTAGTAATAACGTTAAAATTCAACAGTTAGTCAAAAGAGAAAGATACAACTTCAAATACAATCATCAAATCTTATTATTATTATTACAGTACTCCTTCCGGTTACAGGGTCAAATCCCTCCATCTTAACAAGGCAAGCTTGACAGGATTATTAAATTATTATCAACTTGTTCTATTATCAAGCGGGCGACAAAAGTCAACATAATCAAAGCCTCGTATTGACACTTCCCATCCTGTAAGGCCACTTAACAAGCATACAATATACCAGCTCATGTGGGTGCTATTAAATACACGTTTGAGAATCTTCAAGACTTGAGGGTTCTACGTTGATCAAATAATTTATCGGCGGCTTATAGGGTCTTCAAATGGATGATATAGTATGTCTAAGCAAAGAAGACATTCTGGCAAGATGGCAAAATGACTCTAGCTCAGTCATTATTGATTCAAATAATGAAAATATGGTATCAAATTGTAGGAAATACTCTGATCTACAATCTGAGCCAATATTGACAAAGCTGGAGTCATTTTGTAATCTTGCCAGAATGTAAACTTCGCTTGGGCAGACTATATCATTCCTGGTCTGACCTGGGTTTGAACCCGGGACCTTTGGGTTGAAACGCCAGCGCCTTACCCACTCAGCTACGCCACCCCCTATATAATCCATTTCAAAGACCCTATAAGACGCCGATAAATAAATATGATCAACGTAGAACCCTCGAGGTGTAATTTTCGGCTCAAACTTTTCAAATATTTTCTATATTCTAATGAAACTTTAAGATTGTTTTGTGTTATTTCGACGCAATATAATCCTTCCTAAACTGATAAGTTAATTCGAATAACATTTTCCACTCGATGGAAACCTTTGGGTAAAACAAAATTTTATATATAACCTGGAAATTTGGACAATTTATTATGTGACTAGACTAGGAATAGAAGAAGTTCTGGGCAATATCCTGTTTGTTCTTTCCTCATCTTGTATATTTGTACATGAATGGAATAAATAAATTAATTTTCCCATGTTTACAGAATGCCTTATTTGCTTGGACACTTGGCAAACCATTGTAGAAGATTATGAAGAGATAGAGCGAGAGAAATGTTTTTGTTGCTAAAAAGAAAGAGAGAATGAATGTAAAAAAGAATGTAAGAGAGAATGAGAAACTAACAAAGAGTGGGAGAGGAAAGAGAGAACAGAAGAGAGAAATAGACAGAAAGAGAGAGAGTGTGAGTGAATGAGGGAGTGAGAGAGGAATCGGATCTGCATCAGAAGAGTGAAGGTCTTAGTGGAAAACAAATACGGAGAGAGACATCAATATATTGATAGAGATATTGAGACAATTGATACAGATATGTTGATAGACATATTGATAGAGAAAGATAGAATGTGTAGAAAAGAGAGAGTGTGATTCTATAGAAGGGATTAGAGTGTAAGAGAGAGAGAGAGTGAAAGAGAGGGAGTGAGTATTATTGTGAATATGAGAGAGCGGTGAGTGAAAACGTTACGAGCCATAGCCAACTATAACTTACTTAATCGAGAACGACACAACATTATTATGACGGGTTCGGCCTGATCCCACTCCACACAGCGTGGGAAAAACTTTATTGACACTTCAGTTTTAGTGCAGTGAAAAATATGAAAGCGTTCCACAGTCTATTTCTGATAAACGCTGAAAATCTCTCTCAGGTCGAACCATTTTCCCTAATGGCCAATTTTCCACGATGATTTAGCAAGGAGTGAAAAACCCTGAAAAATCTGTGAGCTCATGATCACGGACCTCCTACTTATTTATTCATGTAGAGTAGATCTTTCATCGTTTAGTACTTTTTTTCACTCCGGCTCCTTTTCTTGAAACTTTATTTCCACCTTCCAATTATTCATTTTCCTCATTATCTCTCCAATTCATCTTTCAACGTTTGTCCAAGCAAAGAAAACATTCTGGCAAGATGTAAAATTGACTTCAGATTAATCAATATCCGTTCAAAAATTATAAGTTTGGTCTCAAATTTTAGATCAGAATCTTACTTACAATTTGAAACCAAATTTCTAAATTTTAAACCAATATCAACCAAGCTAGAGTTATTTTCTTGTCTTGCCAGAATGTCTTCTCTGGTTGGACGGACTATATAGTCTGTCAAAGCAAAGAAGACCCTCTGGCAAGATGAGAAAATGACGCAAGCTCGGTCAATATTGGTTCAAAAATTATTGATTTGGTTTCAATCGTAGGCATCATTCTGATCTACAATTTGAGAGAAAATCAATATTTTTTGAACCAATATCAACGAAGCTGGAGTAATTTTCCTGTCTTGTCAGAATGTCTTCTCTGATTGGACGGACTCTACCTGATCTTACCCCTTCACAACAAGATAAGCATTATGCATACTTTTAAGAGAAGACGTAATAGAATCCTTCAAAAACTGATAATCTTTCAATTTCTGTAAAAGCTCTTTAATCGCGATAATGAACTGAAAGGACAATTTCTCCTCCAATCCCTCAGATTTTGAGTTTTTGCATTACAAATTGTTACGATGAATAATCATGAGTCGTTAGTCGTTAGTGGTGCATTATCTCAGAAAGACAGAGAGAAGGAAAAATTTATTTCCCTTTGACGAAGAAGGTTCAACCTTCCATCCTGATCATTTAGCAAAAACACAGTCTACTGTACTTTCATTTTTCCTCATTTGTTCTAATTAGCCACCTAATGATTTTGGTCAACTGTAAGTAAGTAGATCTCATGCTTATGTCTGGTGAAAAATCCAACAGTATCTAGTTTAAAATTTACTAATGTTGATATAAAGCTTGAATGTGGCTGAAACATGAAAGTATAAAATGTACAAAGTGGATAAAAATCAATGCTTCTCCGAAGTTAGTAACTTTAGTTGAGGTATCAATAAGCTATTAAACTTATGTTAGTATCATATTATTCCATATGGTTATTGGTTAATGGTTATTATCATAAGTTATACGATCTCTTCAAGCAAAATGGCTAATCGTTTGGAATCGTTAGATTCCACTGTTTTTATTATGAATAATGTGAATAAGGGGGCAAGTGTTGCAAAAAAGGCTTCCGGTGAGCCTATTGAGTATAGAACTTTGGGAGTGGTATCAATCTCTTCGTTTTGACCTGGAGAAAAATAATATCTGTGGTCATAAGCTCTCCGAGGGGTGCATCACCTGTAATCCAAAATGGCGTCTAAGAATTTCAGAGTTTCACTGTTTCGGCCATAACTCAGCCATTTTTGAAGATATCCTTTCAATTTTCCTCTCAAATTGTTCCTTATAAAATTATCTAGATGTGCTATACAAAACATATTTCCCAAAACGTATTAATAATAAGTTATACATTTTTTAATATGGAAAATGATCGAATTTCTTTTGAAAATTTTCGTTTTTATGTCTTTAGTTTTTTTCATGCATCAGATAGACAAAAATGTTGAATCTATAAGTTGTAGATCTATTTTTTAGCTTCACAACCATGTGGTTATGAAGGCTTTTTCTGCCTCGATGAAGGGTACAGTGAGACCCAAAGAGGGGCTTGCGCGGGGTAAGGCAACTAACATGTTATATAAAAACTATTTTCCTTCATGCCTCCTTGATGTTAGAGACTTGAAAATGTTATCAATCTCTTCGTTTTTCTCTTTAGATTCAGAACATCTATAATTATGCATTGATGCTTGTCATCTTGAGAAAACAATTAAATGCCGATTTTCGTTATATCGTTAACCACTGGATATTTTTTGGTAATATCTCAAGTTTTTTCTCTCTAAATTTTCTTCGTGAACAGTTCTACGATATTTATACAGGAGAAATGTGTTCGAGGCCCATAGATAAGTTCAAATTGTTTTAAAGATGAGAAAAATCTTACGTTAACTCTAATTAATTCATTGTCCAATTACAAAAATAAAATGTGAAAAATGCATTGAATAGAGAAATATTTCAGATTCCTAATGATATTATATTTACAAAGCTTCAGCAAAAGAAGCGCTCGCGCAAGTCACATTGCATTCATTATGCCAAAATATTCACTTTTTACTGCATCAAAGAGGAAATTTTTTCGTGATTCCTTCGTGATAAAAGCATGAAACTGGTGTCAATCTCTTAATTATAACTGTCTCAATTGGATTATCGATGAAAAGATCCTTGAATATCATTTCTACTACAAAAAACTATCATTTCTTCTAAACAAAAAAGATGGCGGCCGAAAAAAGCAGAGTTTCACTATATTCGTTTTAAATTGAGAAATGTTCGACATATTCAACTTTTTTCTCAACCAAAATGTTCCATAAAATCTAGGCTACAACCTCCATTCGTTTATAACTCTCTCAATTGCATTGTTGATCAGTTATTTGGATTTAAAAATACAGAAAAATGATTTCGCTCAATAAAAACGTTTTCTCTCATTTTTCATATCTTATTTGTTAAGATGCGGAATTCTGAGACCTCACTTTGTTGTAGAACAATTTTTCAGCTACAGAATGGTATATTTTTTATAACTGTAAGTTGATTATTGGAGGCGCAATTGTAATTGAATAAGGGATCTGCCACACAGCGCGCCAACAAACTCACGGCATGCTATCTTGAAATCACATCAACTGTGTTGGCGCGGTGTGGGCAGGATATTCCATTCACCGATGCATCAGTGTTGTAGCTAACGCTGAAAAGTTAGGCGGTTTCGTCTGCGGCTTGTGTGCTCCAACAGCTGATGTTGTCAATTAGAGTAGTCATTTAGCTATGCCTGGATGATGTTTTTTAAATCAAAAGATACAAGAAATGCTTCACATTTGGTTGTTAATAACTAGGGAACCCCCTTCTATTCCTTTTTCAGAAATTGAATATTATAGAAATGATAAAATTATATTGCATCTAAATCATACGAATAAAGTCGCTTCAGAGACCTCAGTGAAATTTATGTTTCTTTGGCTACGCATTTTGACGTCACTTCATGGCAATTGGATTAAATAAAGTATTAGTGATATTCGCAGCACGTGTCACAATTACTCATTTCGAACTCTCCTGAGAATGTGATAAAATGAAACAATTTTAAGTTGAACTTATGGTCTGTCCAAGTGGAGAAGACATTCTGGCAATATGGAAGAATCCAGCCCAGTCAATATTGGTTGAACAATTATCAATTACGTCTCAAATTTTAGGAAACATTTTGATCTATAGTTTCAGACCGAATTCATAATTTTTGAACAATATTGACCGAGCTGAATTGATTTTCCCATCTTGCCAGAATGTCTTCTCTGCTTGAACAGACTATTTCCATTTAGAATCACTATTTTTGATACCTGAGTGTCTGTCACGTACAGAAAAGGTGTAATCCCAAATGATTTGGCTGATATTGTAACCAACTTGGTTCGCAAAGGGAAGAAATCTCAAAAATATTGTCCCCTCAAAGTAGTTGAACATAGGAAATGCAGGTCAGCTCAGCTGAGAGTTGGCTCATAATATGAACTGACCGGACCAGGGGGAATGTATACTCTGGTTGAACAAAGAAGACATTCTGGCAAGATGGGAAAATTACTTCAACTCGGTCAATATCAGTTTAAAACCAATAAATTTGGTCACCAATTTTAGAACATATTCGATTCTATAATTTGAGACCAAATTTATAATTTTTGAACCAATATTGACCGAGCTGCAGTCATTTCCCAATATTGCCAGAATATCTTCTTTGCTTGGACAGACTGTAACTGCACTGGAAAGCTGGGGAAGATGCAACATGCACCTCTGACCTATACTATCCACTAGAATCCAGAAATACAATATTTTTCTATCCAAGTTACTATTTCTAGTCCTGCTTTAGAACGGTGACCTCATTCTTTCCATATATTTACTCTCAAGAGTACCCACAGAATATAAATAAGGGGTCAAGTTGAAGTAGCATCTCTGGTTGCCATACCTGGTGAGAAATGGTCACTTGGAAAGCATAATAAACGCATAAGAATAGTTCAGTGAAACGTGATGTAACATTGTCAATCAATTCTGCTGATTCTAAAATTTAGAATTAGAATTCTAGATTCTGAAATTTATATTTAATATAAATTATTCATATCTTTATAATACCCCTGAAAAATAGCATCACTGAGCTGTTCCAGTCTCCATTGGACTACTTTCATATGTTTGAATTTTTCAAATAATCTCATACAATCAGGATACAATTACCATTGAATTGAAAATAGAGCAACTGGCGGCTCCTGCCCACGAAACAGGTGAAGTGTCCGTATTTTTTACTGTACAGCACTTCACCTGTTTTGTGGGCACGAGCCGCCAGTGAATACAGCACTCCCCTGTATAGATGAACAAGAGAAATGAGAAAACCAGAAAGAGAAAAAACTATAAAGTCCGCGAAAAATAAGAAGAGACCCGTCCCAATACAAAGTCATTGTGATGGCGGCTCTTCTCATCTTGCACAAACCACGCAGTGGTAAAAACAACATTAACGTGTAGCAAGCAGGAAAGCAGTGAGGTACAGTATGTCCTAGCAAAGAAGACATTCTGGCAAGATGCGAAAATTACACCAGATCGGTCAATATTGGTTCAAAATTAATGAATTTGGTTTGAAATTGTAGAAAATATTCTGTTCTACAATTTAAGACAAAATTTACAATTTTTGAATCAATACTGACCGAGCTGGAGTGATTTTCCCATCTTGCCAGAATGTCTTCTTTGCTTGAAAGACTATACATAGACTTAATACATAGGATGAGTTGAATAGAAAAAATGTCCCCAGTGTAAAACGCCATTTGGTTGCTGCATAGAGTGGATATAGCAGATTCCAACGGAGTTGGCGGTTGACGCATGTTTTGAATGTATGCTCAGCTCCGTGAGGTAAGTCGGTGAGCGGTCTTCGAAAGCGCAATAAGTCGAGAGCGATCTTAGCTGAACGGGTTCTCTCTCGTAGACCACTCTCAGACCGTCCTGAGAGAGCTGAGCGTTAAAAACAGACATTCAACAACCGCCATTCTCATTGACGTCTGAGGGGAACTGGAAGAGAGGCTGTGGCTGAAAAGCAATTGAAGTTCTTTGAGAAGTTCTTTCTGGAGACTTGCGGACTTGTCAAGATTAAAAGACAATGCACTGAACTTCCCTTGGGCATTGTACAGTCTGTACAAGCAAAGAAGACATTCGGGCAAGATGGGAAAATGGCTCAAACTCGGTCAATATTGATTCAACAATTATACGTTTTGTCTCAAATTGTAGAGTAGAATGTTACCTACAATTGAAGATTAAATTTATAACTTTTGAACAAAAAATGACTGAGCTGGAGTAATTTTCCCATCTTGCTAGAATGTCTTCTACCCTTGGACAAACTATACACAACCCCAACACAAAGAATGAGGAACAAAATGAAAAGAAAAGAGGTAACTAGCAAGAACAAATTAGTTCATTAAATGCTTTAGTGCACCGGAAAAGACAGAAAAAAGTATAACGAATTCAATTTAAAATTCCATTACTAGCTGTGGTTTTGTTTTAATAAACTTTTCAACTTGCTTGTTGTTTCTTTTGTCCCCTGGATAACAACGAGAGATTGTTATCAATTGTAAATGAACGCAACTTGATTAGGTAGGTGTTTCGGGGGGAGGAGGGATTTAGATGTGGTTTCTACTGCAAGAAATAGAAAAGAGTCCGCATGTTCTTTTCCATTTGTTAGCTCATTAATTAAATTAGAGAAGAATGGAGAAGTGTATGCTCATTGTACGCTTAACCTACAAGTCAAGAAGCTCTCAAGCTTCAATTTTTCTTCCATGGAAAAAATAAAATAAGATTAAAACCACAGACGAGACATGGAAAGTCTTCTGATTATTTTATCCACTCTGGAATATTAAAGATATGTTTTCTCCCACTTGGTCATAAGTCCTTATTTTATTATTCTTATATTTTCTTATGATCACCCATTCATTCATTCATTTGAGAAAATACAATACCCTATGGATAATTATCTTCAGTATCTTTCAAGATCTTTCAAGAACGTTGTCATAGTTTATTTTATTATTATTTATTATTTGTTGTTACAATTGCGACTTATATAAAGTATTTTAAGCAAAGGTGATAAGTGGATGATGATGTTTACGCTACATAGTGAATGAATGATGATGGGAATTTTACATCACAATTTTAACTTATAATCAATATACTTATAACTTATTTCAACTGTATAACCAATAGAAAATATTTTATCATGTATTATAAAAATAATTCCATCAATTATTGGTTTCATAATTCATTGCTTCATGTCTAAATCACTATATTTAAATTTCAGGTGAAACAATATTATATTATATCAAGGGTAGATGTTAGAAAACAAAATGGTGATAAAAATTGGATGGTTCGAGCAGTACTTGATTAATTCTTTCATCTTTAAACTGAGATTTAGGAATTATCTTGGTAGTTTACACCTAGTAGACTAGTACAACAGCTTGTCATAGTTGAGTAGGGTATTTACCAAGATTATCATTCCTCTCATATACGTGTAGTAACACTAATATTGTGAGCCTGGTTATCAAATGTATGTAGGGTATCATCACTATCATTTGCATGATTTTTATGTTGAAGGAAATTAGTTTTATCATTCCATCTTTACTTGAATCATAAGATATCAAATCACTCTTTCTATCATCATACTCTAAGTTCTCTACTAGTTCAAGACGTATCATTTTCACATCTTGATGAATAATTACATGAAAATCTTAGATTCCTAGATAATTTATCAAGATAATAGCTTTGTTGTACTATTATTCCGACATCAAGCTTTCCAAGACAAATTATTTCACGTTCATATTAACATTAAGTCGTTTGGAAACTTCTGCAAGCTTGTTCCCAGATAAATCATGCCAAGTTTCCATTCGTATTATCATTTGTGCGCTAGCACTGTATCTCAAAATAAATCATCTCTGATTAAAAACACATTCGTAATAAGCGCGTACCGTACGCTCTCTCAAGAGACATTTGTGGAACAAATTCGCCGTCATTAGTATATAGACTAATGTAGCAAAGAATACATTTGCGCAAGATGGAAAAATGCCAACAGCTCGGTCAATATTGGTTCAAAAAATATAAACCTGTCTCAACTTGTACGGAACATTCTGATCTACAATGTGAGACCAAATTCATGATTTCTGAAACAATATTGACCGAGCTGCAGTCATTTCCCCATCTTGTCAGAGTGTCTTCTTTGCTTGGACAAACTCCAAGCGTTCCGCGCAACTTCACTGCTTTTCGTACGTCTGTCGCCGAGTCCAATCAATCACGCGAGCACATCTGGCACCCCTGAAATCACGTGATATCACAGTGTGATACCAAGTACCGCTATCAACCACCCTCCTGCCGAGTTGCAGCTTATCACAGCACTTAAGATAGTAGTTCAACATCTCGTTTGAGTTTATGAGTAGGGTTGGAAATGCTTGAGACTGCAATACCATCAACCTAAGAATTATAGAGTCTGTCATCTTTAGTCTGTTCAAGCAAAGAAGCCCCTCCGACAAGATGAGAAAATGACTCCAGCTCGGTCAATATTGGTTCAAAATCATAAACCTGGTCTCAACTTGTAGGAAACATTCTGATCTACAATTTAAGACCAAATCCTATACTTGGATGTGGATGTATGATATCTGTGTTAAGTTTGTTATTAGGGCAACTAACGTATTATAATTCATGCTGCAATATCTATGTATTTTACATGTTGTTATGGCGGATAAAAAAGAAGAGCCTCTGGCAAGATGGGAAAATGACTCTAGCTTGGTCAATATTTGTTCAAGAATTAATGTGGTCTTCATATAGTAGATCAAATCGTTTCCCACAATTTGAGACCAAATTGGTGATTTTTGAATCAATATTGACCGAGCTTGAGTCATTCTCTCATCTTGCCAGAGGCTCTTCTTAGCTTGGACAGACTAAATCTATTATTTCGTTGTTTCTAATCAATATTATAACATTTCTTCAAGCCGAATAAGCTGATTCAGGAGAAGATGTTTGGAATCTCACATTTATTATCAAATAAGATAATGTCAATCAATACCAATAAATTATGTATAAAATTATCAATAAATCACTTGAAAATTATGTATTATTTGAACGAGATCTGAATAAATTTATAAATGACATTTCTTTTTGATTGTCAATTTTAATTCTCAAATTGTGAATTTTAATAACTGCCATCCTCTGTTAGCATCCCTTTTTGTGATTCTTCAATGGTTGTCAACAAACCGAAACCCTCGTGTTACTCCAACTCTCACAATTTATTCAGCAGGATAGCTTTCGGATAGCTTTCAGCAGAAATCGGATGTCATCATAACAAATACAAATGGGTTATTGGTTGAAACGAAGTGAAGTGGCAAAGTGTTGCTTCGAAAAAAGTGTTGTTCGACCCGTGTAAAAAAGAGATAAAGTTAATCGAAAAGTTGGAGGGGGAAGAGAGCATTAGGGAGATATAAATAGAGAGAGAAAGAAAGGGAGAGAGCGAGAGAAGAAGAGAGAGAGAGAGGAAGAGAGGAAGAAATAATAAATGACAGAGAGAGCGGAAAAGAGAGAGAGAGAGACAGAAAGAAAAAGTGAGAGTTGTATATAGTCTGTCCAAGCAAAGAGGACATTCTTTCAAGATAGGAAAATGACTCCAGCTCGGTCAATATCACTTCAAAAATTATAAATTTTGTCTCAAATAGTAGGAAACATTCCAATCTTCAATTTGAGACCAAATGCACAATTTTCAAACAAATATTGATCGAGCAGGTGTCAGTTTCCCCATCTTGCCAGAATGTCTTCTTTGCTTGGCGGGACTATATACTGACCGCAGGCATCTAGTGAGAGCTCAACAATATTTGATAGGGGGGCCAAAAAACCAGAGTGGATTAAAATCCCATCAATTATAAATCGACGCCATTATTTGCAAGGCTGGTATTGGACATTGGCAAACATTATTATCCATGTTTTAGCTGGGTCCGGATGGAGGGGGGAGGGGAGGTTAGAGTACAGTGTGCAGTTTGGGGGGGTGAAGGGGGGAGGAAAGCTCGTTCTGGTGCGAACCTTAATTATTGAATTTGGTGGGTGATTATAATGGCAGCGTCGTTTTAATGGATAGGCGTGAGAACAACAAAGCTATCCGCATATCCAGGTCATTGAATGATGATGGAATTTGTATTACAAAGGGGATTAATAAGGAAGAGTAGAGAGATTGCCTCACAAACTTTATTTGCTTATTTGTTGATAACGAAACAAGCGAATAAATGGGGGAATTTCAGGTAAAATTAGGAAATAACGAGCAAAAATTTAATTTTCCTACAGATAGCAAGAAAAGTGCATCTTTACACACTGAATAGAGTGTCTAAAATGGGCCATTCTCACACGAGTGCCTAAAATACTTCACGCACTAGTGCGTATAGTAATCTGGTGTTTCCAGATTTTCAACCAATCACAGAAGAGGAAGTTTTTGAAAATGTGTTTCCAAAACTGGTGGATTGTGTACATTCAATGTATCAGTCAATTCTGTCAGTATTTTTTATCAGTCCACTTATTCAGTGCATCGTATCAGTCCACTCTTCCAATCCATCAGTTCAATTCATCATTCCATTGTTTCAGTCCATTCTGTCAGTTCATTGTCATCAGTCCATTCAATCAGTGAATTTCTCAGTCCATGTTATAAGTCTATTCTGTCTCTTCAATTTTACATTCCATTCTGTCAGTCCATTTTCAATCAGTCCATTCTTTCAAACCATTTTATCTGAACATTTTTTCAGTCCATTTTGTCAGTCCATTCTGTCAGTTAACTCTACCAGTCCATTTTGTCAGTCCATTCTGTCAGTTAACTCTACCAGTCCATTTTGTCAGTCTATTTCATCAGCCCATTCTGTCAGTTTATTTTATGAGTCCATTCATTTTGTAACTCCATTTCATCAGTCTATTCTGCCAGTCTATTCCATCAGTCCATTCTGTCAGTTCATTTCATCAGTTCATTCCGTCAGTCCATTTCATCAGTCTATTCTGTCAGTCCATTTCATCATTCCATTACATCAGTTCATTTCATCATTATATTTCTGTCAGTCCATTTTGTGAGACCAATCCATCAGTCCATTTCATAAAATAATTTTTTCATTCCATCTCATCAGTCCATTCTGTCAGTTCATTTCTTTCAGTCCATCTCATCAGTCCATTTCATCAGTCCATTCTGTCAGTCCATTTTATCAGTTCGTTTTTTCAGTCCATCTTATCAGTTCATTTTTTCAGTCCATCTCATCAGTCCATTCTGTCAGTTCATTTCATCAGTCCATTTCATCATTCCATTGTATCAGTTCATTTCATCATCCCATTCTGTCAGTTCATTATTTTTTTAGTCCATCTCATCAGTCCATTCTGTGAGTCCATTTCATCAGTCTATTCTGTCAGTTCATTCCATCATTCCATTTCTGTCAGTCTATTCCATCAGTTCATTTTTTCAGTCCATCTCATCATTTCATTTTTTCAGTCCATTCTGTAAGACCAATCCATCAGTCCATTCCATAATTTTTTTTTTCATTTCATCTCATTAGTCCATTCTGTCAGTCCATCTCATCAGTCTATCCTATCAGTTAATTCCATCATTCCATTGTGTCAGTCCATTTCATCATTCCTTTCTCTCAGCTCATTTCATCAGTCTATTCTGTAAGTCCATCCAATCAGTTTATTTTTACAGTTCATCTCATCAGTCCATTCTGTCAGTTTATTTTATCAGTCCATTCTTTCAGTCCATTTTATTAGTCCATTTGTACATAGTGAATTATAATCAGTTGAGTGAGTCATATAATATAATTACCCTTCTTGACGACCCAACAACTCCCAATTTATATGTATAGGTCTCTAAATCAACATCCTTCTAATTTTTCACATTTGATGGTAACTGTAGGAAAAATGTAATGTGTAACTCGAGCTAGTGTACTTGCTTGCACTTCGAGAAACTTTTTCCACTGCCTTTGGCTCGTGAAAAAACTGTTTCACTCGATGCAGCAATCTACCACTTTAGGCACTAGTTACACAAATAACTATTTCCATGAGATTGAAATTCTTGGATGGCATAATTTATTTAAAGATTGGTCTTTCAAAATAGAAATATTTACCAAAAACTTATCCCTATTCATTTTAGTCATTCATTTTTGGATTGATTCATATTCATTGAATTATGCAAGAGAGTATCACACTCAACTTGAACTGATGTCTGTTCAGTATCAAGCCTACTTGGACTACTGAAGCAAATAATCTCAAGCTTCTCTATTAAGTTACAATTCCCAAGCGGCAGCTCGAGCTACCCGGCTCTAGCTGCCTTGCTCTAGCTTTCACAACTCTATTCAAATAACTCTATTATACATTTCCACTTTTCTATTAGGGCTACCAATGTAGCCAATAATAAATCAATAAAATGTAAAATCCACCCTTCCTCAATCATTTTCAAGTGGATTCTACCATTAAATAGTGATTTATTATATTATAAATTTTATTATTTAGATTTAATAAATTTTATTGATTCACTATACATTGGTCGCCCTGATAAAAAATTGAAAACATATAATATAGTTATGTGAATAGAGTTGTGATGGCAAGAGCAGCGCAGCTAGAACCGCGGCAGATCAAGCTGCCGCTTGGGAATCGTACCTTTACACTCACACGTGTAAGCCAAGGACTTTCAAAATAAAAAGCTTGAACGAATGACTACTTAGCAGCATTTAACATGTAGATCACGATTCAGAGTCATATTGTAGGGTAAATGACGTATACACTATATGCTTATTCACTTTTCTATTTGTTTTTCTTCTCCTCGTCTTTCTCCAATCAAATTCTTCATAATTCTTCTCCTTTCTCTCTATTATCAAAATGTACTCTCGATAAAGGAGTAGATGATAAGATGATAAAAAAAATAAATTCTCTGTGAACATACAACTCTCTTGATCCTTCATCTCTATCAATAGGGAAAAGTATGTGTGATCATCATCATAATATTTATTCTATTTATTTGAACAATTATCATACCATCTTTGAGATAATTCAGATATTTTTCTTCTTTCTTCTTATTCTTCTCTCTCCTTATTCTTCTTTCTCCTTCATTTTCTTCCTCTTCTTTTTCATCTTCATTCCTTCACTTCGCTGTACATCATCTCCGTCATCTCCTATCATTACATCACTTCTCCCACCTCTATTCACTCTCCCACCACGATCATCATAGCCCCAATCAACATTATTATTATTCCTGCCGGTGAAACGTTCGACGAATACGCGTACGTAGGCTAGAGCACAGCTTGGCGTGTCGTTAAAATGTACTTGGGGGAAATAAGTTTGAAACACACGTTGCTTGTGAGCGAGTGTGCAGGCGTATAGGCATAGTTGGGACTCTTCTTCAACTTTGTATATGCATGACATAGGCGCAGTCTGTCCAAGCAAAGAAGATACTCTGGCAAGATAGGAAAATTACTCCAGCTCGGTCAATAATGGTTCAAAAATTATCAATTTAGTATCAAATTGTAGAGCAGAATGTTTCCTACAATTTGAGACCAATTGAATCATTTTTGAACCAATATTGACTGAGTTGGAGTCATTTTCCCATCTTGCCAGAATATCTTCTTCGCTTGGACAGACTATGGCAGTCTTGAGACCGTCCCGGAGTCGGTAAACATGATGCATACAACACTTAGAAAGTCGCCTATCCCTTTACCGGCTGGCTTCTAGCTTTTAGTATATTGAACTTTTCATGTTTAATGCTTGTCTAACCTCTTACCATAAGTATCATTCGCTTGCTCTTTATATTGTACGTGAATGGAAATGAAGATATTTCAGTCGATGTAAGTCTACAACCTCGTTTTTCAACTACTTTGACTAGGAGAACTACGACTACGGAGAACTTCTTTGAAGACTTATACAGTTTTTATGATTCTCTCTATATGAGACAGTATTTATTTATTCACCGTATGGATTTCAATAGCGGGGAGACCCAAAAGTTGTACCACTTTGCCATGTAACCTTATTTTTCCTGGATGGAGAGCCATGTAGGTTTTAATCTTTCAACACTATAAACATTATTTTTGAACAGATTGTTGGTTTCAAAACATTATAGACCATTAAAACCAAAACACTTGAGAAAATCACTCGAACATGGTCAAAAATATCGAGTTTTGATAGTATATATATTTAGTCCATATAATGACATAATTATACAGTTTTAACTATTTCAATTATTATAGTCGACTTGATTCGGCTTATTTCTTGCATTTGTTAGGTTGCTTTTGATGGAGAACCACTTGGCTTATTCAATTCATTCTTATTTTTGATTTGTAGGTATAATGTCACTGCTGTGGTTACTGTTATAGTGGAAGACCAATTAAAAGCAGAATAACTCAAAAATTAGGAAAATGCTGAAATACTTTATACTATTTCTATTCATTCACCTTTCAGACCATACAATTCATACGAATAATAGCGAACTATGTAACTATATGAAAATTGAAGGTTTTTGGAAAATTGACACTAATTGAAAAATGAAGGTTTGAAATCACCTGAATCGAATTACAGATTCTCAGATTAAATTGAAGAGACTAGCTTCCAAATTTGTTCACCAGAACTGACTCTAAGTTCCAGAATTTAGGGAATAGTCTATGCATTTAAGTAGATATTAAGGAAGATATTATTAGATATTATTATTATTATTAGATTAAGATATTATCATTATTAGGAAGAGTAAACAATGAACAAATACAATGATATCTCAGGCTTCTGATCTTTTGCAGAGTGCCGTCGATTTTATCAGACGATTAATTAGTTAATTGTTTCATACCTTATGATATCAGATAGAGGAAATGGCCAGAAGCATGAGACACTATTTCCAAAAACAATATTCAGTATTCCATAACATTAATGTTTCTTGTTTGAAAAAGGAATTGACTGCAACCATATTGAGAGCACCCAAGGAGAGCATAAGCTGACTTGTAAGTTTCTCCTCCACAAATCCATGGAGCAGCCGGTGCCATATGGTTAAACATTGGCCTAATGTTCTTTTCAAGAGACTTCCAAGCCCTATTAATCTGTTCGAATGGGATTAAAGATGCTAAATTTAGTCACGCATCGTTACGCTCTACAGACTCTATTTCCAACTTTTATCAAGAGTTTCTAATCTAGTCGGTATTATCAGAATTTATTGCCTCTCACCCATCCCCAGTATTTTCTACGATGTTGAGAACATCGGTTCGAAAATGTTACGGTTTTTGGGGAGAATGTTCTCTGAAAAAAGTCCTGGTCCTACAAAATTCCTCATTATAAAGTTTATTTTTATCTTGTAATTTCTTCTGCGATAAGACTTATAATTAGTGCTTTTGAAGCGATTACTCTCAAAGCAAGAGCTACAAAAGCAATAATTTCCTTCAAGTCGACCAAAACACTCCTGTAATGAGAAACGTTCAAATCAAGCCATATATCTGTATAATAATCATCTATCTATCTATCTGTACAACATGGCAATAAATGAGCGCAGTCACGATAATTTGATAGTTTACTATATCCATCTATCAATCCCAGGGTTCTTATCATTTATACACTATTAATCAATTCTGGGTCAATTATTCGACCATAAAACCCTAATTCTTACGGAATAAGCAAGGATAATTTCCATGAAATAAAATAAATCATCTCATGTAAGTGAAAAAGGGAGTAGACAAGTAAAATAAAGGAAATAATCGATAAAATGTACACAACAATTATTGAATAAATTTTAAATTTATAAATAAAATATTATAAATTTGAAACAAATTTTATGCTTAGAATAAAATCTACTATCACAGTACTATTTATACATAACTTTTATATTATTTATAGATGAACCATAAACTTTGAGCGTTTTTTACGTATTTTTTATATTTGTACTCTAATGAATAAATAGACCATGTCCAAACTTGATCAACATTATTGAAATTTTTTAATAATGTTGCGTAATAGAGAAATTATGTGCGAACGCCTCTTTTTTCATTCCTTATATTGTATTATTACCACAATTTCTTATCGAGGATAATAATATTATTGAGGTTATTTCGCCGGTGGAACATCCTTTTAGGACTCCCCACCAAGTATGGCATACTCTAATAATTATTATTATTGTGATAAATGAATAAATAACAAATATAATTTGTGGATACTTGAGCATAATGCAGCAGAATTATAAAATCACGTAGTGGTCACTTGGAGAATGACCAATATGAACATAGAATCACATTTCTTCACTTGATTCTAAAACGGCACTCTCCACTCGTTCAAGATCTCAATTATGATTCATTTTCTGTTTAGATGTCTCACGTATTGTCCATTTTAACGGCTGTCTTTATACTTGGAGAACCTCTGCAAATCCTACAACCGACCCCCCTCCACCACTAACCAGTCCGCCATCTTGTTTTCTAGTAGACGAGGTGGTTTAGTAGGCAGTAAAGGTATAGCACAAGTAATATACGAGCATTACCGGTAACAAAATAAAAGTTTAACGCGTTTTATACCGCGACTAGCTTGGTTCTTTCTTTCGCTAGTAGTCTCTTCAAGCAGAGAAGACATTCTGACAAGATGGGAAAATGACTCCAGCTCGGCCAATATTTTTTCAAAAATAATCAATTTAGTCTCAAATTGTAGAAAACATTTTGATCTACAATTTGAGACCAAATTCGATTTTTGAACCAATATTGACCGAGCTGGAGTCATTTTCCCATCTTGTCAGAATGCCTTCTTTGCTTGGACAGACTGTAAGTCTGAGCTGTAAATATTACGTGTGATATACGGTTACGTTACGTCGCCGTTACGAACAGCGAATAATAGATCGTGTTTAGTGTGTGCAAGCGAAGAAGACATTCTAGCAAGATGGGAAAATGACTGCAGCTCGGTCAATATTGGTTTAAAAATCATGAATTTCATCTCAAATTGTAGGGAACATTTTGATCTACAATTTGAAATCCAATTAATTCGTTTTGAATCAATATTGATCGAGCTGAAGTCATTTCCCCATCTTGCCAGAATATCTTCTTTCCTTGTACGGACTATACCACTGAAAGCATATGGCAAGTCTTGGAGCACTTTCATCAAAGTTATAGTCTGCCCAAGCAAAGAAGACCCTCTGGCAAGATGGGAGAATGACTCCAGCTCGGTAAATATTGGTTCAAAAATCATCGATTTGGTCACAAATTGTAGAGCAGAATGTTTCCTACAATTGAGACCAAATACATTGATTTTGAACCAATATTGACCGAGCTGGAGTCATTTTCCCATCTTGTCAGAGGCTCTTCTTTGCTTGGACAGACTATACAAGCACTCCAGATGTGACGTCCAATCACTTTCATCTCTTAATTATTTCGAGGCCTCCAGGAGATAAAAAAACCTGCATTGCATCTATTTCCGAATTGAGTTAACAGTGGTCTGTGTAGAATTTGATTTTAAAAATTTGGTGCTTGAACTTCACGACTTTTGATTGATTGAAAGGTTGAAGCTACTTGAATCATTAATGTAGGCTGAAAGTGTTTCAGGAATAGATGACGAGTTCTGGTTTTTTCAATAGATTTCAACAAGCTGCAAATTTGTTCAATGATGACTACATTTCCATACAAACACCTGTGTTCATTATGTGGGAAAATAATATTAAACAATAATTGAAAATGGTACTGTGATTATCATTTAAAATAAAAATACAGTGATAAAAGTAGCCCCAAGATAAAGGAAACATCATTATGTGGAAATATGTTGAAATTGTGGTTTTTGATAGATTCATAAAATTCATTACAAAATCTTGAAGCAATTCATATTGTCAGTATACATTTTCAGACTTTCAATTATATCCAAAGTAATTCCAATATCACTCTTGTCTCCTTAAACCCTAATATGACGTCGATTGAGACTCATGAAGTCTTATCTGCCAGCATCTTATCAACAATGAACTGTTCAATGAATTTCAAACGGCGAAATCTGATTTCTGAACATGTTTGACAACCATTCACAGTAACTAGTGTAAAGTAGTGCAAGTAACATCATCATTATTAATTTTTTCTACAACTGCGCGTAAAACAAGATTTTTCGCCATACTCGTATGTAATACACAACTTTCCAAGCTAAATTTGCGTTTGGAAAATTGCCGTTTACAGGAGAATCAAAGATCAGCTGTTCTGAATGCGGGAATAATCATTTTGATGATTATTACAGCACTAGTCATCGTCACGATGATAATTACAGCACTGAAAATCTATCCCAGCTGTTTTTTCCGAACTCTGACGTATGAATAAACGAGTCAAACGAGCCGCCATGACAGTTCACTGTGTGCGTTTGTTCACTAGTGTTGTGTTGAGGTTATGTTGGCTTCAGTTAATGTTTTCAGTTGTTTGAGGTCTTAATAAATCCTTCTCAGTCTAGTATGACGAAAAAAATGTACGTGATTCGTGTGGAAAAGTTTACATACTCATAATTATTCTCCAAACTCGCATAACGCTCGTTTGGAGAACATAATTATTCGTTTGTAAAAACGCCTTTTCCACACTCATTATGTAGTATACTATTACGAGGTGAATTCTCCTCGTAAAGAAGCCCATTTCTGAGGACAATCTTCATTATGCTCGCTAACCATCTGCGCATGCGCAGTAGAATTACTTTACGCTCGCTAAGCAACTGCGCATGAGCAGTAAAGTTACTTTACGCTCGCTAATCAGCTGATCTTGGCTCGCCAAAAGTAGGTCAGGTGGAGTCATAACAAAACCTAACAAAAGTCGACAATGTCTGATTGTACCTGTACCGGTAATTACACAAGAGTAATTTAATAGTTCGCAGTATTTGAGGGCTGAAAAAACTGTAGATTAACAGGTTCGTGCAGTTGTAGAAAAAATATTGTATGTAATTCGCGCGTAATGCTTCTTTATCGCTCTTGTAAAATTATCACGCTCCGCTACGCGTCGCGTGATAACTGTTTTGCGCGAGCGATGAAGTCGCGCATTACGCTCTTAATACATAAATAGCTATTTCTCCGCCTATCCTTACCCTCCTTAATTCTTCTTGTTATGAGAGCACTAATGGAATTCAACCAGATATTTTTCTCAAATAAAAGTCTCCTAAGATACACTCAATGTGCTTTGTGATTTATACAAGCTACTTTCAGTACCTCGATTCAGTAGTACTCAACATACATCAAGTTCACTATTCGCATTCTTTTCCACCGCTTCTTCTTTGAGCCTGATGCTTGTAAGAGGTGGTTATTCTTTTTTAGCCTAAAATATAAGCATGCTCTACATGAGGTGAGGAGGACGCAATGCGTTACAGCGTTTGCCTGCTGGCTCGTGAAAGGGCCGGTTCTTTAGTGCTATTATACAGGGTCTTGCATCTGAATTGTCGGAAGATCTGGCAGAATTCTGCGTCCGAATTCGTTGCCGGAAGATTGGGCAGAATTCTGCCTAACATTGCAGAATTTATGGGACAGCGTTGCCAGCCACTTCTTTTGGGGTAAAAAGATTGAAATAGGCAAAGATGCGCAAGGTCTTCTTCTTGTTATTCTTCTGCTTCCTTTTCCTCTTATTTTCCTCTTCCTCTTCTCTTAGTTCTTCTTATTGATTTTTTTCTTCTCCTCCTCTACATTCTCTTTATTTTTTATTATTCTTCTCCTCTTTTCTCTTTTATTTCTCTTTCTTCTCTTCTCCTTTTCCTATTTGTTTTATTTATGTTCTTCTTCTTCTTCTTCTTCTCCTTCTTCTTCTTCTTCTTCTTCTTCTTCTTCTTCTTTCTCTTTCCTTCTTCTTTCTTCTTTTTTCTTCTCATTTATTTTTACCTTTTCTCTCATTTTTCTTATTCTATTTCATGTTTCTTCTTGTTCTTGTTCTTCTTATTCTTTCTCTTCTTCCTCTTCTTTTTCTTCTTCTTCTTCTTCTCTCCTCTTCCTCTTTCTCTTTCTCTTTCTCTTTCTCTATCTCTTTCTTTCTCTTTCTTTCTCTCTTCTCTTTCTCTTTCTTTCTCTTTCTCTTCTCTTTCTCTCTTCTCTTTCTCTTTCTCTTCCTCTTCTTCTTCTTCTCTTCCTCTTCTTCTTCTTCTTCTTCTTCTTCTCCTTCTCTCCTCCTTCCTCTCTTCTCTTTCTTCCTCTTCTTTCTCTTCTCTTCTTCTTCTTCTTCTTCTTCTTCTTCTTCCTCTCCTCCTTCTTCTTCTTCTTCTTCCTCTTCTCCTTCTTCTTCTCCTCCTCCTCCTCCTCCTCCTCCTCCTCCTCCTCCTCCTCCTCCTCCTCCTCCTCCTCCTCCTCTTCTTCTTCTTCTTCTTCTTCTCCTTCTTCTTCTTCTTCTTCTTCTTCTTCTTCTTCTTCTTCTTCTTCTTCTTCTTCTACTACTTTTACTACTACTACTACTACTTTTTCTGTTCTCATTCTTTCTTTTCTAATTCTCATTTTTTCACCTTTTTCTCATTTCTCTTATTCTATTTCAGTATTGTTTTTTTCTCTTCGTTGTCTTCTTCTCCTCCTCCATCCTCTTTCAAAAAAGTATTCGTTGAACGAGCCGTTGGTCCAGCACTCCAATATTTCCGTTTCGCTGCGGCTTTATGTGCGAGTTTTTTTTGCAAGGCACATACGCTTGGATGTTTTCTGTTTTCTTCTGTGGTATCTGTATATCATCGTACATCTTGTTATATCTTCCCCATTTCACGTTTTCTTCTTTGATCTTCTTCATCCACGATTTTTACACTTACTTTGTCACCTAATTCCTTCTCTACTTCATTTTTGGTGTAGGTTACCTAACACCCATTACTCAGCAGCTACCCTACTTAGTATTTTTTCTAACCATTCTTACTGTTTTCCATGTTCCATTCGAGATAATCTTTTTTCCTGTTAGTCATATTTCTAATTTTTTTTACTAAAATAATCAGGCAACTGATTCATAGGTTTTCTTATGTACTGTACATCTCATTCCTTTGTCATGTTCTTTTCGATTTTTCCCCTTACTTTTCCTTACTCAACCTTCTTGAATCGCTTTTTGTGAATTTTTACAATATTGCCTACTACGCATCTCATTTTTTCTTCTTCCTTTGTTATCCACTTTCAAATCTCTCTTTCCCCTTTTACAGTATATCATTCTTACAATGTGTACTTCTCCTCATCTTTTTTACTTCCTATTTCTTATCGTTGAACATTGATTTTACTTTCCCCTTCCAATCTTGTCATCACCTCTTTTCTCCGAAATTTTCACCTACTACATCTCATCAACCAATTCTTTCCTATATTTTACTTTAGAATTCTTTCTCTGGAAAAGTGATATGAAGCGATAAAAGGAAACCGCTGGATGTCAAGATGCCCCGCCCTTTGCTGTTCTATGTTCTTCTTGTTCTTGTTCTTGTTCTCCTTTTTCTTCTTCATATTCTTCTTCTTCTTCTTCTTCCTTCTTCTTCTTCTTCTTCTTCTTCTTCTTCTTCTTCTTCTTCTTCTTCTTGTTCTTCTCTTTTCTTCTTCTTGTTCTTTCTTCTTCTTCTTCTTCTTCTTCTTCTTCTTCTTCTTCTTCTTCTTCTTCTTCTTCTTCTTCTTCTTCTTCTTCTTATCCTTCTTCTTCTTCTTCTTCTTCTTCCTTTCTCCTTTTCTTCTTCTTCTTCTTCTTCTTCTTCTTCTTCTTCTTTCTTCTTTCTTCTTCTTCTCTTCTTCTTCTTCTTCTTCTTCTTCTTCTTCTCCTTCTTCTTCTTCTTCTTCTTCTTCTTCTTCTTCTCCTTCTTCTTCTTCTCCTTCTTCTTCTTCTCCTCCTTCTTCTCCTCCTTCTTCTTTTTCTTTTCCTTCCTCTTCTTCTTCTTGTTCTTCTTCTCCTTTTCTCTTCTCATTCTTCCTTTTTTATTCTCATTTATTCACATTTTTCTCGGCATGCAACTCGGAGGAGGATTTTTTTTCGGAGGAAAGAAGTCCATTGGTGTTCTTTAGCACACATTCAGACAAGAAGCTATGCTTTGGCGTGCATTTGGTTTCTTCAGGATTGTCGTCGGTTGACTAACTCCACTCTTCTGCCTGTGCTTTGGCTGTGTTATGCATGCTGCTATAGTCCGACCGAGCAAAGAAGACCCTCTGGCAAGATGAGGAAATGACTCCAGCTCGGTCAATATTGGTTCAAAAATTATTGATTTTGTCTCAAATTGTAGATCAGAATGTTTCCTACAACTGAGACCAGATAAATAATTTTTGAACCAATATTGACCGAGCTGGAGTCATTTTCCCATCTTGCCAGAGGGTCTTCTTTGCTCGGTCGGACTATACTTGCTATGCCTCAATTGTCGCACATGTATCATTGCAACCGTACACGCCCAACAATATCCTTTCTCTGTTTCCTTCCTCTTTTTCTTCTTCTTCTTCTTCTTCTTCTTCTTCTTCTTCCTCTCCTTCTTCTTCTTTTACATTTCTCTGCTTCCTTCTACTTCTCCTACTTACTTTTCTCCCTCTACTCTTTCTTCTTCTCATCTTTTATATTCTCCTTCTTATCTTTTATATTCTTCCCCTGTTCTCCCATCATTATTCTTCCTCCTCCTCTCCTCCTCTTCACCTCATCATCCTTCTCCTTCTTCTTCTTCTTCCTCCTCGTACCTATCTCTCTCATCCTCCCTCTTCTCCTTTCATCTTTCATCTTTTTTCTCTACTACTTATTTCTCTCTCTTCCACTACTTCTTATTTTTCCTCTCTTTCTTATTTTTTCTCCTCCTTCTTATTTCAGATATTATCCTTAGCTATTAGTGAAAAATTAATAATATAAGTTCTATTCTATAAAGGTCATATAGGTTATATGATAGCTTTATACTTCATGTATTTCAGTATTTTAAATGATGAGTCAATCAATGGTAATAACTACAGTGACTATACAGGGTGTTACAGGAGGAATGTGCGATACTTCTCAGGCTGATTCCTTACACCAAGGAGACAAAAAGGTTTTATGGGACCAACCCCCAAAAACGCTTTGTTACCGAGTTAACAATGGCGGATAATTGAGATTTTTTAAAATATATTAATTTTTCCAATTTTTTAGAGGCTTTAGTAAGGTTCTAAAATAATCAATTCCTATGTAAAATTAGCTGAGGAGTTCAATGTCTGTAAGGAATAATAAAATTGTATTTCTTATTAATGGAAGTTGAAGACAGTCGGATTCTAAAGAAAAAGCTAAATGGCGGCGATTGTGTAAATCTTACCCAAATCTCAGAAATGGCGATCAAAAAACGCAAAATCGCTACTAAACACAAATTCATCACTTGTTTTGTCAATTTAGCGATTTTTGATCGCCATTTCTGAGAGCTGGGTGAGATTTACACAATCGCCGTCATTTAACTTTTCCTTCAGAATCCGACACTCTTCAACTTCCATCAATAAAAAATACAATTTTATTATTCCCATTTCAGTTATAACCCTCATTCTTGAAAAATTGGGTTTTTTAGCATATTTTTCCAATTATCTCAATAACCGTTGAAGTTACGAACTTGGAACTGGTTTCATTGAATTCCTCAGCTAATTTTACATAGGAATTGATTATTTTAGAACCTCACTAAAGCCTCTAAAAAATTAGAAAAATTAATATATTTTGAAAAATCTCAATTTTCCGCCATTGTTATCTCGGTAACAAAGCGTTTCTGGGGGTTGATCCCATGGAACTTCTTTGTCTACTTGTTGTAAGGAATCAGCCTGAGAAGTATCGCACATTCCTCCTGAAACACCCTGTATAAGACTGTAATGACTGCAGTATCAAATATAGAGACTGTATAATAAATCATAATGTGGTCATTGGTGTGGAAAAGTATCATAACAAAAGGTTGAAGTAATATTTCTTCCCACTAGCCGCCACTTTTTTGCCAAAATTTTTAATTTTGATGTGGTATTACAGGCATTTTTCAACATATTGAATTACTTTTTCTAAATTTTTTCATAAAAACATTATTAAGAATAGCTTTTCAACAGTTTAAATGGAATCTTCACTTTTTATTTCCCTTTAAAGCCTTAAAATGATGGAAACTCACACTGGAAAACACAACTTTGTGGGTAAAAGTAAATATCTCAACGTAACATATGATCGTGTATTGTAAATCAGCTGGGAATTGGCAAAGTTGTGGTGAATTCAATCGATCTGACCAATCAAAAGAAAGACATTCAATGATTATACAGCCTTCATTAATAACACGTCACTCTCACTACATACAACAATATACTGCTTTCTCTAATTTAGGAGGGTCCAAAAAACTCAACAAACCTACCACTCTATCACTAGATAAATGAGCAATCTCCCATCTCCGAAATGACACTATCGGTTAGTCATGTGACACTCGTCGGTTCGATGAAGTGCAAAAAGGGTTGTCACCCCAACCAACCCCCTAATTTGAAGGGAGGAGTCCCAGGGGTTCGTCTTGCCCAGGGGTATCTGATGATACTTCACCAACTGTTCAATATTTTTGAAGTGAGAATAATCCTTTTCATCTGTTAGTATAGTTTGTATACATAGTATAGTATGTCTTCAAGCAAAGAAGACATTCTGGCAAAGTAGGAAAATGAACCCTACTTGGTCAATATTGGTTCAAAAGTTACAAATTTAGTTTTAAATTATAGATAAGAATGTTTCCTTAAATTAGAGACCAAGTTTAACAATCTTGAAACAATATCGACCGTGCTGGATTCACTTTCCCATCCAGCCAGAATGTCTTCTTTGCTTAAAAGTACATAGTAAGTAAGTTAGTAAGTAAAAATTGAAGGGTGAGACAATAAACAATGATTTCGTAACAATATAATCATCATGTTGGATTATGTACATAAATTGAAGGAGAGGATAATAAATATTAATAATAGAAATTATTTTTGATGATACATACAGTAGTGGTGCAGGACAATAAAAATAATTTCGTGGGAAAACCGATCTATGTCTATTTATGTCTTCTCTGATACATACTATACATAGCTACATACAAATGATTTTATATACATCATACCATCAATAGATACATCAAACTCTAATGATACATAATAGAATAGTAGGGGAGAACAATAATATATAAAAAATCTGTTATTTTTCATCTGTTATCTGTTATGAATGAAAGAAAATAATATAACCATGATTTCCATTCAGTGAAAATTAGGTTATATGCTGGTGAAGTGGAACAACCCTTGGGTCTCCCCACTACTAAAAGCCTTACGCTAAATAAATAAATATGAGGGATTTGGCAATGAAAGTTGAGTTGTAAATTCAACCTTGAAATTATGTGGACTGTAAACAATTGAAAACAATAAATGAGATGTCAAACCAAGCAACACCTGATCTATTATTTCAGCCAAGTCCTCACATAAGTTTAAGATGAACTTATGGTAGTCAATTTTTGAGATTATTATCATAGATAAATAAGGAACCAATTTCTTCACGAACAAACAGTGTGTCCATTTTCTCTTATCTCTCTCATCGCCTCTTTTCTTTCATTTATTTGTTCATCTCATCAAAAGGAATTTATTGTCTGCTCTGTCTGTACGAGACAAGTATATCCTACTTCATCACGAAAACGTATTCTAGAGTAAATCGCATGAAAATAGTCCAGTGAGAATTGATGCAGGGTTGCCAATTCAGCTGCTGATTATAAATGAAAACTAATTCATTTTTTCATAATACACTAGACGAAATGACAATGTCTATTGGTGGGGGAGTGAAAGGGGACACTGCTGTGTAGTACTGTATGTCTAAGCGGAGAAAACATTTTGGAAAGATAAGAAAATTACTCCAGCTCGGTCAATATTGGTTCAAAAATTATAGAAATGATCTCAAATTGTAGAGCAGAATGTTTACTACAATTTGAAATCGAACTTATAATTTTTGAACCAATATTGAATCAGCTGGAGTATTTATCCCATCTTGCTGGAATGTCTTCTTTGCTTGAGAAAACTAATACCAGTAACCACTCTATAGTGATTGTATTTGTATATAGTATATATACTCTATATAGTATATCCACTCTATACTAGTATTGAATCTAGATTTATGGGATCCATTTCTTAATTGAATCCAACTCACATCACCACCAAGTAAATCTTGCATTAACATATTCCCATCACTGTAGAATTGAAAAATAAATCCCATGTAAAAAAATTAAGTGGAGTATAATTATTAAACATAAGATAAAAGGAAATATGAATTGGAAAGAAAAAAATCGGTGAATTTTATATTTAAAATAAATTGTTTATTAAAATAAATAAATTTTATTTCTAGCTAAATTTATTGATTTATCAGCTATAGATTGATGCTGTTATTATTCGCTCCATTGACATACTTTTCAAAATAATTTTCATAGAATGGCGTGCATTTGGTTGTAATGGGAATTGAGCCAGCAGTACAGGCACAGCGGATGTCTAGAACAATTGCTGAGTTGGATGCAGAATTACAAGAGGCAGCGGCAATATAGACTGAATTACTTACTGTATGGGGGATCACTCCGGGGAGCTGCTAGAAGGACTACTACTACTTCTTCTTCTTCTTCTTCTTCTTCTTCTTCTTCTTCTTCTTCTTCTTCTTCTTCTTCTTCTTCTTCTTCTTCTTCTTCTTCTTCTTCTTCTTCTTCTTCTTCTTCTTCTTCTTCTTCTTCTTCTTCTTCTTCTTCTTCTTCTTCTTCTTCTTCTTCTTCTTCTTCTTCTTCTTCTTTTTCTTCTTCTTCTTCTTCTTCTTCTTCTTCTTCTTCTTCTTCTTCTTCTTCTTCTTCTTCTTCTTCTTCTTCTTCTTCTTCTTCTTATTCTTTTTCTTATTCTTCTTCTCTCCCTTTTTCTCCTTCTCAGTCTCCTTTTCCTCATCTTCTACTCCTTCTCATTCTCCATTCCTTTCTTATTCCCCTTCCCCTTCACCTTTTTCTTCTTCTTTGCCTCCTCCTTCAACTTTTTCTTTTTCCTCTTTTCCTATTTCCCATTGAATTCTTACTCTTCTTCTCCGTCAAATTTTTTTATTCTTCTTTTTCTTATTCATCTTCTTTGGTTCGTTGCCTTCTTCTACTTATTGCTCTTTCCCTTCTTCAACTTTCTTATTTCCTGTCACCGCTTCTTCCATTCTACATCTTCCTTTCTACTTTCCCGCCTTCTTCTTCACCTCCTCTTCATTCTCCTCCTCCTCCTCTTTCTCTCCCTCCTTTTCTTCTTCCCCATCCCACCTTTTTTCCATTCGCAATCCTCACGAAGCTGATAATTTATTTATGAGACATTGTCTGTCGTGTGTATATTTCCCTTGTGATAGCGTCAATTGATTTTCATGCACCTTTCCCGGGACAAATCCGACTAACAAATGCAGTATTGTCAATAATGTAGTACATCCTCTTTGATTCTCCCAATCGTTTATCTTTGGGCATTATTCAATAATTTTCCAGTATCCAACTATTCATTAGAGATATTCAACAGATTCTCTAAACAGAGAAATATTGGGAAGATGAAATAAAATTTACACACTAAATTCTCGACTAGCCGGACTGCCTTGAAATTTTAGGAATTTCTGATAAAATAAGGAAAATATCAAACAGACTGAAAAAATGAGGGAGTAGAAATTTTTCATTGTACATGCCAGAATTAGGTATTTTCTATACTCACTAAGTATACCTTGCCGATAATATGAATAATTTCATAATGTTCAATGAATGCTTTCATTCAATAAATATTTGATATACTTACTAAATATAATGTGCCGGTCAAATGAATAATTGTGCTGTTCAATGATGTCTGATAAATGCTATTCTTCAGTGCATACTAACTATTCAATGTGTAATACAAATGTGGGAAACTTAAGAAATCAATATAATAACCAATAAAATAAATGGTACCAAAATTTTAACCAAAAATTAATACTTATTGAATAATGCAACATATTAATTAATTATGTTCATTCTTCTGTTCTTTTGTCCTACCCTCCTTCTGTTTTATTTGCTTGTACAAGGGTTGTAGAAGAAACTCTGTAACCATAGTCTGTCCAAGCAAAGAAGAACCTCTGGCAAGATGAGAAAATGACTCCAGCTCGGTCAATATTGGTTCAAAAAATATTGATTCGGTCTCAAATTGTCGATCAGAATGTTTCCTACTATTGAGACAAAATCAATAATTTTTGAACCAATATTGACCGAGCTGGAGTCATTTTATCATCTTGCCAGAGGCTCTTCTTTGCTTGAACAGACTATACCAGTCGATCAATGAAATTCCATGTTGAATAAAACGAACTGATATCGTCAATATCATGGTCCTATACAAAAAATCAGCAATATGATGATCAACAATAGTATCAGTATATTTTATTTCATTATGTGATTTAGTTTTAGTAGTGGATCATGTTTTGAAATAAAGAATTCTGTTTTAAAATGACTGTTTTGTAAGATCTATAACCCACATGGTTTCCATGCTCCCACTTGTGGGAAATGAGGTTATATGGCGAAGTGGAACAACCCTTGGGTCTCCCCATTAATAAAAACTAAATAAATAAAATTTCATTATGTATCGATTCTACAATATCGACAACGTCTCAGTTGAAATTCCACGTTGTCGATTCTATTAGCCAAGTTCGACAGGAGAGATTTCACTGTAATAAAGTTTCCTTCACAGATTTCAGCATTCAATCGAGGCTGGAATGAATTAATGTCATCACAGAGCGGTCAACGCCATACTTTTCTTATAGGTTTTAGTTGATTGCCGGAGAAACAAAGGGTTTGAGGGGGAAAGCCTGTCAGTCAGAGTTGACTGCTAACTGAAACCGCTAAGATGATTAATTACACATCACACCCTTCTTCTCTACGCACTCCCTCTCTTTCTAATTTTCCATTTTACCTCTATCATTTTCTTCTCTGTCACCATAGTAACGGTATTTTTCTCGCCCTTCTTCTTCTCATTCTTATACACTACTTCCATATCTAAAAAACTTAATTCTCATTTTCCTTTTATACTTCTATTAGCCTATATTCTTCTCCTCATAACGTTATTATCATCTTCCGCCTTCTTCTCATTTTCTTAATTATTTTCATGTATTTTTCTCTTCCTCATCCACTTCTCCATTATTTCTCCTTAGTAGGGACTCGTCTTCTTTTAAAGTGTTTTTATTTATTTATCCATTTACAATCGTTACTATACATAGAACATCAGAATTTGAGTATCACCATAGACTAAATATACAATATAACTAGAATAGTAGATCTACGGTATCACCATAGAATAATAGAGCTCTAGAATTCCTATGATTCTAAAGAATTCCTGGGATTCTCTTTGGTATTACTCAAATCGCTGGTGTCTTGTCAATATGATCTAATTATTATTAATTACATACTGTCTGACCATAATAAGAATATCTTACAATGGAGAATCGTTCACTTTTGGTATTAAAAAACTGCTCATAGAAAAAGTGAGAAAATTATTAAATAAACTATAAACTAAAACAATTATTAATAAATATTCAATAAACTTGTATTAGAAATAATTTATTGAAGTGTTCCCACTCAGGATATCTTATAGGGAAACACATATTTGATAAGAATAAAATGATTTGTCTTTGTAATTGATTTCTTTTGTTGTTTAATAAATTTGAATTTGAATAATAATACAGTGATGTCGGACATTAAGAGAAGTTATAAGAAAAAATAAAAGTATTATTGTAGTTTTCGTTGTTTTATTGAGGCTACAGTAGGTCGAAGTACGTGTATAAACAAATTATATACAGACAATAGAAATACTAAACAAAAACTTTAGACAAACCACTATTTTTTCAAATTTCAAAGTTTGAATGTATATTTAGAATTATTTTCAATTTAAAATTGATATTTTGGCTTTTATATCAACCTTTGTGGGTTTTAAATTGGTAATTTTTCTAATGTGAGAATTGAGTCAGTGAATATTGTGTGAGGGACATAACCTAAATTTCAACTTTTCAATCGTCCAAAATGTTTCAAAATATTTCAATTTTTGAAACGCCTGTTTCCCATTCCGAATTGTATTATTCAATTCACATGAATAGATCTTGGATAAATTACAGATAAACTGTGAACAAACCACTGGCGACTCATGCCCACGGAACAGGTGAAGTGCCCGTATCTTTTATTGTACAGCACTTCACCAGTTTCGTGGGCACGAGCCGCCAGTGGAACAAATCATCACACAAACTGTCATACAAACTATCACACAATGCCCGTGGACTGTTTCAAAGTTGAAATGTTGACGAGCAGCTTTGTGACATTCATTACAGCGACCACAGCTTTGGCTGACTGCAGTCACTCATACTCTGCATGTGAATAATCACTGTCACAATCCGCTTCAAGTCCCTTTCATCAACTCTACAGTCGCCGCTAATTAACTAACCTCAGACTCGACGCTTTATCCCAAAACGTTCCGATTCCAAAGCTCATCCGGGCTAAATCACATTCAATCTACCCCCGATCACTGAGATAATGATTCAGAAGTACGCGATCATTTGATTGTTCATTGGTAGGAATGATAAAATCGAGGATTAATAGTTATTTAAGTGGTGATTATCCATTTATTATATTTACATATCATTTTTACACAGATATAATGATATTATACACAGATATACATAGATATTATACATATATACATAGATATACATATCATATATACATAGATATTTACACAGAATTTAGCTGTAGTAGGCCTACTGATTTTCAGATTTTGTGAAAATTACTGTCTATTACAAAGGTTTTTCCACGGCCAATCTAAGTAATGCCAATTTTGAATGTTGAGGTTTTTAATATAGTGATTTGATCATTATTTCCACAAGTTCCATTTATGCCATTTGCTTCCCACTACGAATTTATAATTTGTCAGAAATATAGAAATGTTTTGTTTTATCAATAAAATTGATGTTTTATTCATTTGAAGCATTATTTCAAGACTATGTATTTTAGTTTCAACTATATAGAAGTATAATCAGTAGAGACTGTATATGTATAATCTCTATAGAGTTCGATCATACAGTCTCTACATTACTGTATAATCAGTCTCTATAGTTTTAACTATTAGATTCACAGTGCGTTTTGTTTCTCTATATTATTGTTTTGCGAAATTGAATGAATTAATTAAATAAAAAGACAAGACGTTGTCAAACAACTGATTTATTAAAAAATCGAGATACCGGTTTTGGTTGTTACAGTAAACCAGTAAACCAGTTTACCAGAGATTGATAATGGTGTAACAACCGGTATCTCGATTTTTTAATAAATCAGTGGTTTAACAACGTCTTGTCTTTTCATTTAATATGGATAACTACCACAATATCACCTTCACAACTACTCAAAAAGTGAATGAGCTAAATTTAACTTTAATCGTTCTAAAATTCAATCTAGTTCCAAAACTACCCTCTGTATTTCTTTGAGGATGTCAAATAAAGTGGAAGGTACTGTAGTTTCCTTAGCAATCTGATAAAAAAACAAACATAAGACGGAGTTAGAAGTAAAGAAATTGATAAACCTTGTGTATCGTTGCATTGTGTCTGATTATTAACAATGTTAAAGAAAATAGTTTGAAAAGGAAGAGTTGCAAGACTACAATCAGTGTACTAGCAAACTAAATAGGCTACTTAGTACTCACCCCCAGTCAAATGAGTTAATTTTCGAAACCGATTTCATACCTGGAGAAAGAAAATGCACATTATGAGTCTGTATATTTGAGAGAAACACTAATGAACGTGATATAATCTCGTTTACACAACGAAAAAGAAAAATAATTCAAGAAAAATGTTATTATTGACCGATTTTCGGCCACCTTCGCGTTTCCTTCCTATAAGATTGCGTATCAATTTTTGACTTTTGTATCACTACTGCGTATCAGCCGTGTAAACTGTGAATAGGCCTTTAAAACACTGACAACAGAAGATTTCGGTTGAATTGTAAATGCGAGAAGCATCCAAACCAAAACCAGTAGAATGATCGGCTTACAGTGGCCTTGATACCCTATTACTCCCGACAACAAACCCTGGTATAGTCTGTGCAAGCCAAGAAGACATTCTGGCAAGAAGGGAAAATTACTCCAGCTCGGTCAATATTGATTCAAAAAATTCAAATTTGGTTTAAAATTGTAGAAAACATTTTGATCTACAATTTGAGACAAAATTTAAGATTTTTGAAACAATATTGAAGAAGCTAGTGTCATTTTCCCATCTTGCCAGAATGTCTTCTTTGCTTGGACAAAGTATATTTGCCAGTGAACAAGGCAGTATCGTCGCAAATAGCATGCTCTTTATTGGCCACTTCATTGACACAATGACATTTCCATTGAAACAACATGGCAAGCCAATTCTCTGGCACAAAACAGATAAGGCAGAAGCCAACAAAAATGGCGGATTACGAATATTTGTCAATTAATTCTCAGCTCTGTTAGGACAGTTGGCGAGCAGTTTTAAAGTACATAAAATGTTGATATTAACCTCATATAAAATGTTCTACTATCACAGACCTCTTCTAGACTGTCCTGACAGAGTTGAGGATAAATAACAAACATTCGTCAACTGCCAGACTTGTTGGTGTTTGGTGTAGAACAATGCGCAAAACCTCGAGATTCGTCCTGAATACGAGTTGTATCAAATAGCGTCACGTACCGCGGAAATAATGAAGTCTTACAATCGGATTCTCATAGACTGTCAAAGCAAAGAAGACATTCTTGCAAGATGGAAGATTACTCCAGCTTGGTCAATTCCTTTTTTAAGTAAAAAAATTTGTTTCAAATTGTAGGAAGCATTCTAATCTAAAATTTTGAAACAAATTTTTAATTTTTGAACCGGTTTTGACGAAGTTGGAGTCATTTTCCCAGTCATTTTCTTGCCAGGATGTCTTCTTTGCTTTGACAGACTATACCTATTCAGCTTTTTTTTAAAGTCTTGATACGCTCTGCAAGCGTCTAAGAAAGGAAGATTTCGAAGGTAATAATTGTGAGACTAGGGGTGGAACTGTTAACTATTATACTATAAATATATTTAACTAACTAAATAATATATAATGAATTAATAATTATAAATAACATTACTATTTATTGATCTATTGAAGATCAATAATTCAATTGTTACAAACTGAAGATACATAGTTACAATTGTTTTCTGTTCAAATCGCCATTTTGTAACATTTGAATGAACCGCTAATCAGGGAGGAGCTTGTCTGGGCCAATGGCAGACGTTCACTGTCATTGGTGCAAGCGTCTACCAATAGCGATGCATGATCGTTAATATAAACACTGCTGCTTTATATCCTACTTTAAGTTTCAGTTCACCAGAGATTGATAGGTCTGAATAGGACATAGATATGACTAGTATTGTAAAACCGAAACTGGTATCTCGATCTTTTAATGAATCAGTGGTTTGACAAGATCTTGTCTATTCATTCAATATGGACAACCACCGCAATATCACCTTCACAAACACTCAAAAAGTGATTTTCTACAACATTGATAATATGAGTGATAATATTGATAATATACATTGATAATATGAGGACCGCCATTTTGTTACACCCATAACTTGCTACAAGTAGTAATGGATTTCCGGGTTTTCTGACCTATAAATTATAACTTGAACTTATACTTATTTGGACTGAAACTAATCAATTTTTGAACCTATTTTAGTTTTTCCTTTCAATTCTCACTAGGGATATCTGAGAGTATCGTACACTAAAGACTCTAAGGACGACGTGTAATGACGGATTTGAAATGCCAGAATTATTCTAATCTGCTGCGTCTGTTGGGATATTCTACAGAACTGAAACCATGAATGATGAACTACTACAATATTCAATAAACAAAGATAGACCCAAGTGTTCTATGATTTTCATCTCTCCATATTTTATTTTATTTATTAACAAGATTGAAATACAGTAGGATTGAAACACAGATAAAGTCCAAAAAGTTTCTTCTTCCCAATTTTGGTTAAAATATTCAAAATAGAGGTTACGTCCACACTTGAAACTTAAATTATACACAAATCTCAACTTCAGAAAGTAAAAAAATATGAAACCGTAATTTGAAATTATGAAATTTGGAATATGAAAAAAGAATTTGGAAGGTTGTTACATAAATAAAAAGAACCAAAACACGGATAATATTATTTAAAATATCAATTTTGACTTCAAATTTTGAAACCTAAAATGGATCAGCTGCTACATTTGCAGTTTGATTACGATCCATTTTTATCGGCAATACATAGATTATACAAAATTTTCAACTGTTGTATAAATTTGTAAAGGAGAAGTTTTGAGCATCCGCTTGTTGCAATCACCTATGTATGCAGTATAATTATAAGTATTTTATTCATCATAGGCTACAGAAACTATTAAAGTCATTGGTTGAAAACACAGACTTATGTCCAAAACGTCTTCATACCAAATTTTAAATAAATGATGGTTAAATGATGAAATAGGTTATGGAAAAATAGGTTATAGTATAATGGAAAAACCACATCCTTTTAACAAGATCTCAAAAACCATTTTAGGAAGAAAAAAGAATATAGGTTAGAAAAATTGCAGTAATGTCATGAAATGAGATGGTAATGAATATAGAGACAGTAATGCGATGAAAAACCTACGAGAGGCTAAAGGAGTAAGCTGCTGTTAGGAGCAGATTTGTTGGGACACTTATAAATTCGGTGTATTATTTTTCATAACAAGATATTAGTGTAAGTGCCTTGCCCTTGTAGGCTACAGGGCAAGAAAAGAGGCAAGCAATCCCCATATTCAGAGGCTGGCTAGTTCGACTGCAGAGGATAAAAAGTGAGTGTTAGTAGGCCGGGTGTGAGCCTTCTCTCAGCGGAGTCATAAATAAAGACTCTGAATCTAGACTCACTTGACTCAGACTCGAGACTCAGATAAAGACTCTGCTCACAAGACTCGGATAATATTTCCTAAATCACCATATTTTAATAGTCTTCTTCTTGGTGATCTTGCTCTCCTCTTTTTTTTCTTCTTCTTCTTCTTCTTCTTCTTTTTCTTCTTCTTCTTCTTCTTCTTCTTCTCCTTCTCCTTTTCCATTTCCTTTTCTTCTTTTTCTTTTTCTTCTATTCTTTCTTCTCATTCTTTTTCTTTTCTTTCTTCTCTTTTCTTTTTCTTTTCTTTTCTTTCTTTCTCTTCTTTTTCTTTTCTTTCTTCTTTCTTTTCTTCTTTCTTCTTCTTCTTCTTTTCTTTTCTTTTCTTCTTCTTTTCTTTCTTTTCTTTTCTTTTTTCTTTTTCTTTCTTCTTTTCTCTTTTTCTTTTTCTTTTTCTTTCTTCTTCTTTTTCTTCTTCTTTTTCTTTTTCTTTTCTTTCTTCTTTTTCTTTCTTTTCTTTTTCTTTTTCTTTTTCTTTTTTCTTTCTTTTCTTTTTCTTTTCTTTTCTTTTTCTTTTTCTTTTTCTTCTTCTTCTTCTTCTTCTCCTCCTTCTTCTTTTCTCTCTTCTTTCTTCTTCTTTCCTTTCTTTTCTTTTCCTTTTCTTTCTTCTTCTTCTTCTTCTTCTTTCTTCCTCTTCTTCTTCTTCTTTCTTCTTCTTCTTCTTTCTTCTTCTTCTTCTTCTTCTTCTTCTTCTACTTCTTCTTCTTCTCCTACTTCTTCCCCTTCTCCTACTTCTTTTTCTTCTCCTTTTTCCTTTTCTTCTTCTCTTTTTCTCTCCTTCTTCTTCTTCTTATTCTTCTTCTCCCTCTTCTCCTTCTCCTTCTCCTTCTTTTATTCTTCTTCGCCTTCTTCTTCTTCTTCTTCTTCTTTTCTTATTCTTCATTGATGTTTTTCAAATCTAAAAAAACCATTTTTGCTTTACAAAATGGAGAAATCTCCTCTCCATTATTTTCTCCTCTATTCATTCTTTGAATAGTGAGACAAAAACTATTTAAGTCAAGTTGAGTGATCAACTTAGTGAAATTTGTATTCTACGCACACCCCACTATCAAAATGTAGAAGCACAGTAACAATAGAAGTAAGTAAAATCTAGAGGAACTTCCAGGACATAGTTACGTTCAATAGTATTAAAGAATCAAGAGTAAAGCCCAGAGCCGTAATTGGTTCAGTGTGACATAAGCCTTCTATGACGACTATTGAGACCTATGGAGTCTGCCTGCATCTTATCAGCAATGAACTGTTCAATGAATTTCAAGCAGCGAAATCTTATTTCCGAACATGCTTGACAACCATTCACAGTAACCAATGGCTTACTAGTGCAGGGAGCATTATTATTATTACTATTCCTTCTCTTCATCCGTCCTTACCTTCCTTCTTCTCTCTCTATTATCTCCTTCTTATGATTTTTCCTTACTTTCTCTTCCATTCAATTTGAAACTTCACCTCTTTCTCGTAGTTCTCCTTTCTTCGCAGGTTGTCTTCCTTTTCGTCCTCTCCTTTAATCATCTTATTCCTCCCGCTGGCGGCTCGTACTCACGAAACAGGTGAAGTGCCCGTATATTTTACTGTACATCACTTCACCTGTTTCCTGGACGCGAACTGCCAGTGCTTTCTCCTTCCTTTCTTTCTCCTTATCATTTTTCTTCTCCTCTTCCTCACCTATCACTTATCATCAATCAATTTCTTTCCGCACCACAACAATCACTACAGTTGGTATAGGCATACCTGATATTAAGTCGTAATAAGTTATGACTTCATGGTTTCTATCAATTCTCAGAAAACTACAGAAAAGAAAACGCGGGAAAGGGGTGGGGGGAAATGATGATTTATATTTTGACATGGATGAAACAGGAAACCTCAACAAGCTATGAAGTGTCCTTTTAAATTGAAACAAATGAACAAAAATGCAAGCATTTGACTCAAAATATGAAAAATGAGGAGGGATTAATGAAATTCTCTCTCACTTTCCTTTCTTTCTCCAGGGTATAGTCTGTCCAAGCAAAGAAGACCCTCTGGCAAGATGAAAAATCACTCAACTCGGTCAATATTGGCTAAAAAATTATCAATTTGATATTAAATGTCCAAACTGGAGTCATTCTCCCATCTTGCCAGAGGGTCTTCTTTGTTTGGACTGATTATACTTTGATAATTCTTATTTTATTTATATAATAAAAGTATATTTATATACATGTATATATATAAAAGTATATTTATATAAGTATATAAGTATTATATAAGTATATTTATATACTTAATATAAATATAAGTATTTATTTTATTTATATAATTTTAAGTAAATTTCTTACTTTTATTTTAATATTCTCTATAGAATTATATAATAGAGAGAAAATGTGTAGGGTGGGAGAGAGAAGGTATTTGTTGTTAGATTTGAGAGTAGAATAATGGAGAAGTCAGGAGAAGAGAGAGAGAAACTACGGGAGAGAAAGAAAGATAGCATAGAGGGGGAAGAAGAAGAGAGGTGAGAGAGGAGAAGATAAAAACCAAAACAGAGAAAAAATAGTAAGACGAAAGAGAAGGAAGAGGATATGTAGAAAGTTGGATGAAAGAAAAGATAAGGAAGAGAAAAATTGGAGGTTTGATGAAAGAAATAAGAGGTCAAGAATAGAAATAAAGAGTTAGGATTAGGAAGTAAAAGAGAAAGGAGATAAAAGATAGAAGAAAGAGGAAAAGAGAAAGTCATGAAAAAGAGATAAGAGGAGAAAGGATGTAGTAAGGAGAGAGAGAAGGGAGAAGAGGGAAAGGAAAATAGAGAGTGTGAAAAGAAGACAGACAAAAAGAGAAGACAGATAAAAGTGAAGAGGTAGAAGAGTGGAGAATAGGAGGGAGAGAATTAAAGAGAGAAAGCTGTGTGAATGTAAAAGGCAAACTCTCCAAAACTGTCACCTGAAACAGAAACATCAGACACCAAAAGATGAGCATCAGGCTTTGTCTATAGTGAGCCCAAGCAAAGAAGACATAATGGCAAGATGAGAAAATGACTCCAGCTCGGTCAATATTGGTTCAAAAATCATCAATCTGGTATCAAAATGATGATCAGAATGTTATCTACAATTTGAGACCAAAGTCATAATTTTTGAACCAACATTGACAGAGCTGGAGTCATTTTCCCATCTTGCCAGAATGTCTTCTTTGCTTGGACAGACTATACCTCTGCTCCCAGCCGCAAACTGAGATTAGCTTGAAGTTTGCAAATGCACAGACAAAGAGTTGAGTTTCAGTGGTTGAGCCAGAGCAGCCTAATCCCTAAAGACGGTCGGCCGTCTATAGTGTCCGTCCAAGCGAAGAAGACATTCTGGCAAGATGGGGAGATGACTCCAGCTCGGTCAATATTTGTTCAAAAATTTCCAATTTAGTCTCAAATTGTAGACAACATTCTGATCTACAATTTGAGACCAAATTCATAATCTTTGAATCAATATTGACCGAGTTGTAGTCATTCTCCCATCTTGCCAGAATGTCTTCTTTGCTTGGACAAACTATAGAGATGGTTTGTGATAAACGGCCGCACCCGGCCTCTTGATACCTCATGTCACACCCTCAGTCCAAAATCGGAAAGTTCTTCTGACATGCGGTAACAAATAATGTGCTCGGCCGAGTTTGGGAAGCGTAGAATTTCCAACACAGATGTGAATCTAGTTGAATATTTAACCAGCGTAGAATAACGCCATTTCGTTGATGATTGACAGACAGACACATAAAATGACAGTTTAATTTGATTTTTGTAAAATTGGCCGTAAGAGTTGAAAAAAGTACTGTTTGCATTTGAAATTTCTACAATACCTCAAATACAAGAAGATTGAAATCTTCATGGAATAAACAAATAATTTATTTCCAACCTTGCGTGAAGTTTTGTTGTGAATCATTCCTCTTTGTGGGTTAAGTGGAAGAGTTGCATGCCTCAACTTCGCCCACAAACTCTTGTAAATTTTTACAAAGTGTAAAATACTGTCATTTTATCTATCTGTCTCTTTTCTCTCTCATAATGGGTCCTTTCGTGATTCTATAGGCTACTCATTTTTGAGCAAATATATTTTCCAGAACTTTTCCATTTCTGATCTGGAAATTCAAACTAAGTTATCTATATTTGATATACCTTTGATTAAACTATAAAGAAAATATCCCATGTCGTAATAACTTCTCAAGAGTTGAATATTGACAAAATTGTCCCAAGCGGCAGCTCTAGCTCTGTCCTCTAATGGCTCTAGCCATTACAACTCAATTTACATAACTACATTATAAACTTTCACTATGTTATTAGGGCTAATAATGTAGGCTATAATACATTGATAAATAATGAAATTCACCCTCTTTGAGTCATTTTCACGTGAATTTCACTACTTAGTATTGATTTATTATACATTGGTAGTCCTAATAACAAAATAAACATTCATTATATAGTGACGTGAATAGAGTTATGATAACTAGAGCAGCTTAGCTAGAGCCGGGCAGCTCCAGCAACGAAAAAAGAAAATTTTAAAAAAAGAAGAAGAAGAAAAAAAGAAAACAAAAAAAAGGAAAGAAGAAGAGAAGAAGAAGAAGAAGAAGAAGAAGAAGAAAGAAGAAAAGAAGAAAGAAGAAGAAGAAGAGAAGAAGAAAGAAAGAAGAAGAAGGAAAAGAAGAAGAAAAGAAAAGAAAGAAAGAAGAAGAAGAGAAGGAAAAGAAGAAAAGAAAAGAGAAAGAAGAAGAAGAAGAAGAAGAGAAGAAGAAGAAGAAGAAAAAGAAGAAGAGAAAAGAAGAAGAAGAAGAAGAAGAAGAAGAAGAAGAAGAAGAAGAAGAAGAGAAGAAGAAGAAGAAGAAGAAGAAGAAAAAGAAGAAGAAAGAAGAAGAAGAAGAAAAGGAGAGGAGGAGGAGAGAAGAAGAAGAAGAGAAGAAGAAAAAGAAGAAGAAGAAGAAAGAAGAAAGAAGAAAAGAAAGAAGAAGAAGAGAAGAAGAAGAAGAAAGAAGAAGAAAGGAGAAGAAGAAGAAGAAGAAGAAGAAGAAGAAGAAGAAGAAGAAGAAGAAGAAGAAGAAGAAGAAGAAGAAGAAGAAGAAGAAGAAGAAGAAGAAGAAGAAAGAAGAAGAAGAAGAAGAAGAAGAAAGAAGAAGAAAGAAGAAGAAGAAGAAAAGAGAAGAAGAAGAAGAAGAAGAGAAGAAAAGAGAAAGAAGATAGAAGAAGAAGAAGAGAAGAAAGAAACAAGGAAGAAGAGTAAGAGAAGAAGAGAAGAAAAGAAGAAAGAAGCAGAGAAAGTGTAAGACAAAGTAGGCTAGTAGAAGTTGGGTTGCCGCGAAATGAGTGGTGGTTTAGCAGTGGTTGTAGCAGTTGAGGTTTGGCCTGTGTTCTCAACTGTGTGATGACACTACTATACTCTGGCCAAGCAAAGAAGAGCCTCTGGCAAGATGAGAAAATGACTCCAGCTCGGTCAATATTGGTTCAAAAATTATTGATTTGGTCTCAAGTTTAGGAAACATTTTGATCTACAATTTGAGACCAAATCAATAATTTTTGAACAAATATTGACCGAGCTGGAGTCATTTTCTCATCTTGCCAGAGGTTCTTCTTTGCTGGGCCAGACTATACCCTGGTTCAGTTCTAATGGCTAGACTTGGGGTTTGGACCACTGTCCTTTCCTCTCCTCTGCCAGAATCGATAAAATGTGTGCTCGCTCCTTTCAACTTTCCTCTCTTAGCTACTACAGTAAAGTCTGTCCAAACAAAGAAGACCCTCTGTCAAGATGAGAAAGTGACTCAGCTCGGTCAATATTGGATAAAAAATTATCGATTTGGTCTCAATCGTAGGAAACCTTCTGATCTACAATCAATATTGACCAGCTCGGTCAATATAGGATCAAAAATAAAATTATCGATTTGGTTTCAATCGTAGGAAACCTTCTGATCTACAATTTGAGACCAGTTCAATATTTTTTGAACCAATAGTGACCAAGCTGGAGTCATTTCCTCAACTTGCCAGAGGGTCTTCTTTGCTTGGACTATCATATTGATATTATATTCAGCTGTAAGGCCGGTATTACACGATAATAGATATATGATCAACTATGATAATAGTTATATGATCATAGTTGATCATAGAACTATTATCGTGTAATACCGGCCTAAGTAATAATGGCTATAGTGAGTTTGTTAAAATTTGCTAAAATGATTTGAAGTTAATCCAAATTATTCAAGTTTTATGGAACATCTATCTCGTTTATTTTTGAAACTTGAAAGTGGACTTCATCAAAATTCAAAATATTGTTTGCGGTAAAAATTTTTAGGAAGTGAGAAATTGTATTGTTAAGTTTGATGATCATGATAACCTTATTTTGGACTGTTATAAAAATTGGTAGAGGAGCAGTTTTGGGCTTAGTCTGCTGCAATCACCTCAGTTTATAATTTAATAGCCGGCAGGCTCGCTTCGCTCGCCTTCTCCGCCTAGCCAGGTGGCTCCATGCAAATTCCGTTCAGAAGGGATTCTAAATTTATTGAACACAGCATTTCTAGGCATAATCTGGAGCTGTTTACCAAATTTCAACATTCTCTACCAATGTTGTTTTTTATTCTCAGAAAATCCAAGACAAAATCTGAAAATTCCGAAAAATAGTAAAACGCTAATATTGAGACGTATATCGTAACCTTCGGACATATATCGGACATAGTTTGAAACTTGATTCAATATCTTCCAAATTAGTTCATCTATAATCTCCCTGAACCATTGAATTCACAGTAAGGATTAGTCGTATCAAGGCGGAAGATATGCAACCCGCAATACATCTACAATTTGAAATCTGATAACTGGCGTAATCTTGAACGGAATTAAAAAATATTTCAACACCTTATTTGAACCTGCCTACCAAATATCAAAATTTTCTACCGGTTGGTTCTCGAAAAAATTGAGAAAACGCCGAAAAACTATGGAAAAACTTAAATATTTGTCGTATCCTTGAAAATTTTCTAAAATCCGTTCTTAACACGCGTCTAAACGTCCAACTGAACATGCCTACCAAATTTGAACGCATTCGGTTCAGTGGATTTTTAGTTCTGGTGATAGATGGATGAATGAATGAATGAATGAATGAATCAGTCAGTCAGTCAGTGCCATTTCGCTTTTATAGATATAGATTTTTCTTGAATAAATGATATTCACTATCTACAACCACTACTAGTTCAATTTATATTTTTATCATCTTTTCTATCAACGCTTCTTCTTCCTGATCTCCTTCTCCTCATATTCTTCAAATTTGATTTTCTTTCTTCCACTTATGATTGTTTGAATCCTTCTCTTATATCCTTGTATTGCTTCTTCTTCCAGTAATTAGCTTCATTTTAGACTAGTTTTTAATGTTGGTTTTGTTTATCTCCCCTATTCAATCTTTTTCTTCTCTACTTCAAATTTAATATTTCTTCTTCTAATTATTATATTTCATATTTATTCGATAACCTTGTATTGCAACTTGTTCTTGAAATATTCTGTCTTGTACACTAGTTTTAATGTTGTTTTTCTTCACCTCCCGTATCTAATTATCTTATTTCCAATCTTCTTCTTCTTTTCATCAAATTTAATATTGATTCTCCCACTTATCACTGTGTAATTCTATCCACATTCATGTATTGTTTCTTCTCCTTGTAATTAACTTTATTATGCTCTTAATTTTGTTATTGTTCATCTTCTAATCTTCCAATAATCCGATCTTTTTTATCTTTTTCTCCTTTTCTTCTGTCCTTCATATTCCATCTTTCTTCCCCTACTCATTATTGTTTCACATTTTAATCGTATTATTTCTTCGACCTGGTCTTCACTCTCTCACTTTCACTCCCTCTTTCTATTTAATGGCTTACATTTTATTTTGTTGATCTTTTACTACTCTTACATTGGAACCTTTTCTTTCTGTTAAATTTGTTCTGCTACTTCTTCTTCTTCTTCTTCTTCTTCTTCTTCTTCTTCTTCTTCTTCTTCTTCTTCTTCTTCTTCTTCTTCTTCTTCTTCTTCTTCTTCTTCTTCTTCTTCTTCTTCTTCTTCTTCTTCTTCTTCTTCTTCTTCTTCTTCTTCTTCTTCTTCTTCTTCTTCTTCTTCTTCTTCTTCTTCTTCTTCTTCTTCTTCTTCTTCTTCTTCTTATTTTCCTTCTACTTCTCCAACTTTCTTTCTTTCCTACCTCTCCGTCTTTTCCTACCTCTTCGTCTTTTCCTCCCTCTTCTGTCTTCATAATTTTCCCCTTCTTTGATTCCAGTTAAAGTGTCAGTTCACCACCATTTACAGCTGCAGGAAATTCTCCAAAGGCTGGACTCCAGCCAGTAGTCTTCTTCTGCTTTAGTCCGTCCAAGCAAAAAAGGCATTCTGGCAAGATAAGAAAATGACTCCTGTTTGGTCAATTGTAGTTCAAAAATTACTAATTTCGTTTCAAATTGTAAAAAAAAATCTGATCTACAGTTTGAGACACAATTTATAATTTTTGAACCAATATTACCCGAGCTGAAATTATTTCCCATCCTGCCAGAATGTCTTCTTTGCTTGGGGACAGTCTATAACAAACTTAACCCCGCAAGATTTAGTTGCCCTAGCTCTTTTCTCTACTATAAAACTTGTTTTATTTTTCTAGTTTCGTCCTCGGTGAGTTATGAAAGATCATAACGGTGAATTATCACTGCAGCCTGATAAGTCAAGGTATTTTTAAGTGCTTTCTTAGACAATATTTTAGGCTGAAATTATGAGGTCTATCCATACAAGTCCAATTTATGAGGTATTATTATTTCGCAGAAAATAATAATTCATAACTTTGTTTCAAGTATTATTAGAAAGTTCTTAGAAACTTTTTATTTTTTCAAACTTGTTGGTACATTTTCAAGATTTTGGCATATTTGTAATTATTCCAGCTGGAGCACTCCACTCACTTCTATATTCTAATAGCCATGAAAGTTACTCACTCAGCTTCGAATAATCATGTTTGTAGTGAGAGAATCCATTACCTGGAACAATAAAAAAATATGTTATTCATGTTAACCCGGAAATATATTTGAAAATATGAATCGTACTTTTTTTTTAATTATTCTTCCTTGGAAACTGAACCTGATTGTAAACTCATACAAGAGAACCATAACCGAGTGGGAAGGGAATCCTTTTTTCCTGTTAAGATTCTCCTGTTATTAGAAAACTAATTACCGTTTTTCTGTTATTAGAAAAATTCTCCTTATATCAATCCAAACATAATAACTCACACGACAACCTAGTCTCTTCAAGCAAAGAAGATATTCTGGCAAGATGAAAAAATTACTCCAGCTCGATCAATATCGATTTAAAAATGATAAATTGGATTTGAAATTGTAGAGCAGAATGCTTCCTACAATTCAAGACTAAATTTATAGATTTTCAATAAATTTTGACAGAGCTGTAGTAATTTTTCCATCTTACCAGAATGTCTTCTTTGCTTGGACAGACTATACTATACACCCCATACCCACTGGCGGCTCGTGCCCACGAAACAGGTGAAGTGCTCGCATTTTTTACAGTACAGCACTTCACCTGTTTCGTGGGTACGAGCCGCCAGTGCCCACACCACAATACAAACAATCAGTACAATACTATGGTGCCAGTTTATTCTATTAATACGACGTCATGTTAACATTATTCACTAATGGTGATTAGTCGCTACTTCATGTCCGATACCCTCATGGGACTGTTCTATATTGCAATGTGCGGGCATATGTGATTCACGTGTATTAATACAGGTTAGCACACAGGCTCATGTTTGCTCTTGTGCGTTAATACGACATGTATACTACCACACACATGAACAAACACTGAACATATTCACTCTCTCTTTCTCTCTTACTATCTTACTTTCTCACTCTCTCTTCCTCTCCTACCCTTACAATCCCACCAACTCACTCTCTCATGTTGAGTGTTAATGAGAGGAATACTCTTCGAACATCCCTCTTAAAGAATGATCATTATATCTCCAAACTCCGCCTTTTTACTTGGATATAGTACAAATTATATTAGCGTTAGCATATTAAATCCCAGCTCTGTTTTATTCCACAAGTTTCCATAATCTTTACCAGAATGATTCAAGTGAACTGGGTAATCAATGTCTCTTCATTCTCTCCAAATTACAGAAGGGATTGGTCGTATCAAGGCGGAGAATATTCAACCCACGATACATCTACAATTTTGAAAAAAACCTGATTACTGGCGTAGTCTCGAAAGGATTTCAAAAATTTTCAAGCACAAAATTTCTAGACCTAAGATGAACCTCTCCACAAAATTTATTTATTCTATTTATTTATTTATTTATTTATTTATTGAAATAAAATTAAACACTTTCTGCCGATTGGTTCTCGAAAAAACTGAGAAAACGCAGAACAAATATTAGAGAAAGCATATATTAGGCGTACCTCTGGAAAGTTTCAATAATCCGTTGTTCGTGTACGTCTAATCGTCTAAAACGTCTTAACTGAACATGCCTGCCAAATTTTAAAACATCGGTTTAGTGAATTTTTAGTTCTGGTGATGAATCAGTGAATCAGTCAGTCAGTGCCATTCCGCTTCTATAGATATAGATAGGATTTTTAAGCTAATATACTGTATTTTATCATGTACACGAATAAAGTGAATTAATATGAATCTGTATCCTCCGAAGAATAATTATAGTTTCCCAAGTTTTCCTATACTCTCTCACTGAAACTATTCCACTGTCTCTTTTTGCTCTTTTTCTTATATTGTATCTCTCTCGTTTATCCTCTCCCTCTCTCTTTCTCTATCTCTTTCTGTCTCACCCTGAGAGAGAGTCAAATTTCAAATGAATCTGAATCTCTATCTTTCTCATGCACCCTCTCTGTCCGTTTGAAGCAGGGCATTTCTCATGCGGCCATGCCAATTTTGTCGACATTAATCAGACGCGGGAAGAGTTGGGCAGTTGGGAGTTGGGAGTTGGTTGATCCTCTCCACGATCAATGTATACCGCAAGGAGCAGCTTTCCCATCATGCATGGTGTGGCAATGGTAGCCTGGTGGTTGAAGTGAGATAATGTTAAAAGGACTGGAGGATCAGGAGTTGGGAGATCAGGAGTTGAAAAATCAGGAATTGGAAAATCAGGATCTGCAAGATCGGGATTTGAATAATCAGGGAAGATCTTGAATACAAACCATTACTGATGATTTTAAAAAATGCAATGTAATATTATCTTTTCAAGTAGCCTATTTTTATTCCGAGTATTTTATGAAAACATTCCATGGAATAAACATGTATCATGTTGAATAGTAATCAAGCCGTGTACCTCCTACTTTGAAGAAAATTTTATGTTGTTCAACATAATTTCAGCAATTCATTGCACCATAGCCTACATGCTACATTTATGCGAATTTGATAGATGTTATTTTTGAAACAAATTAGAAATTCAGCAATATTATACTGTTGAGGAGAATTTGATTTCAAGTTTGAGATTACTTCCTATTTTCGTGAATTTTTCTTAACTATTCCTCAACGGAAAAAGTACAACTCATTCATTGAAAAATAAAGTGAAACATTGAATTATATATCATACAGAAAATATATCCACATTTAATTTATAATAACATATACAGTATGATTATATTCAGAATCTAGAGTAGTGAGATTATAAAATCACAAAAAATAGAACAAAAACTATTACTGGATTTATAAATTATTTTCAAACTCATATTTTCTCATAGTTCCAAGGCAATTATTTTGCAACGAATAAGTTGTAACTTGTTGAATAATAAATTAGGGATTATTTGAATTGAAATAGGAACACAGAAAGAAGAACATTCAGAGAGAGATGAAATGGAATAGGAGTGAGGTTATTAGTAAGAAGAATATAATAATGGAAGATGTCTATAATACTGGAGGAGTATTCATATAATGGAAGAAAAAAAGGAGAATAGAGAGAATGAGTTCATGTAGAAGAAGAAGTAGGAATAGAAGAAGGAAAAGGATTGGAAGAATATTAGAAAACGGATGAGGAAAAGGAGGAGCAGAAGGTACTCCAGGGAACTTACTCGTCTGTCACAAATAATAGCAAACACCATGCGCTGAAAATAGTGTTGTGCTTTTATCTCGAGACCACAGTCGCCTCAACTATATAATAATACAGTTACACAGCTTATTTAATCAATATACATGTATGTATCATGACAAATAGAGGTTCACATAGTGAATACAGTGATATAATACACTGTTTTTGATCAATACATTAGCTATACATTTGCACTTAGAAAATACAGTATTAGCGGAGTCACTGTTCTGGGAGAATGTGATCTTTTGTTTCCCTTCACAATTTGCAAATGTATAAACTCTCATTGTTGATTCTATAATTTCAGAGCAGTGGCGTAACAGCCGGGCCTGCAGGGCTCGCAATGCGGGGGGCCCGAGAGCTATATAGGGGGGCCCGCGAACCGGTGAGCTGGAAATGACACTGAATATGAAGAAGACTTCACCATAGATTTTCCCCATCAAATGCTAAGTTTCAAAAGGATTCTACAATCATGAATATGAAAAAAGAAATTTGTGAACTTCTATTGATTGAGTATTACTTTCTCGCTTGCACAGCATACATTAATTTTGTTCTCAACTACCTATGCCAGTAACGGTAGCTTCTGCTGGAAGGCATTCTTAAAATTAAAATTGATCAAGAATTAACTTCGAAGTGTCATGTCTCAAGAAAGACGTAGTGGGCTCAGCTTATAAGTATCGAAAGTAAAGTGGCTAGAGAAATAATTGATTTAAAAAAGAAAATTCAAGCATGTAATTCTCACAACTCAGTAAGATCAGAAAATTTCAAGTAAAGACATTCGTGTCATTTTTTTCTAAATTTTCCTAGTTCTACAATAGTTTTCTCGTAATATTATAATTTTCTTATAAAATATTTTTATGCTCTACTAAATATTTGTTATTCTACCTAGAGATTCGTAGTAAACCAATGTCTTTTATTTGTAATTTAGCAACAATTGAAATTAAACTTATGCAAAGATAAAACTTTCAAAAAATCAATATTTTAGTGTATGGTAACTGTGCGAAAACATTCAAATAAAATCTATTTTTGGTATACAAATTTTTAAATAAACTACTGTATAATAAACTAACTATTGCGGTAAATAATTATATGATCCAAATGATTTTTAAGCCGATTTAATGATTGGAAGGCTTGCTCGTTTCTAGCAAAATTGAAGGGATTTCAAACTAGCAAGCTTTAATTTATTGATCGTTGGATGTGACATTAAGCTTTAATCTTTAATGATCAAAATACGAATAGAAGACTTTTTGACATAAAACAATCCAATACACATTAAAACATTGGTCAAAGTAGTAAAACAAATTTAAAATCAAAGTCATTTTGGGGGGCCCGAAAATATGTTTGCGGGGGGGGGGCGTGAAAAACTGTTACGCCACTGTTTCAGAGCAATACTCTGACGGTTGGTAGTGGGGGAAATGTTTCCTATACCAAAGTAGATTGATTGAAAACTTTTCGTGTAGCTGCAATACTTAATCAACAAACATTGTTCGATTATTGTATCACATTTTCTACAGTTCCTGAATTTTACAGTGAGTTTCATATTCAAGTCAATCTCAAATGAATTGTTAAAAGGTGTGCTTTTGGAAGCTATAAAATAACCAACCAATGACTGACAGCCGAAACCAGCATAGCCCCACAAAATCCAAAAATAATTATTACTAGAGAAAAATCACTTGTAGAGGAAAGAGAGATCATGAGGAAAAGATTGATTTCATGGGAAAAATTATGGTTTCCACAGAGAAACGATAACCTCATAACTTCTCTGACAGCCAACCAAATCAGCACAACCCTGCAAAATACGAAAATAATTACTGAGAGAAAATCATGTAGTAATTCTAAATCAAATACAGTGAACCCTCGATAATTCGTAGTTCATGGGACCAGAGCTTTTTTACGAATCAGGAAAAATTATAAATAATCGAGGCTAATAAATAATGGGAAATTATTTCAAGGGACTGAGCTTTCATTGCGAATTATAGAGGTACGAATTATCGAAGTTTCTCTGTAGCTCCCAAATGATACCCAAATCTAACGAGCCCAACCCTTGAACCAAATGCACGAGCCCAACCAAATACAAGTTCAAGTTTTTACAAGAGAAAAATTATGTAATTCTCAACCAAAGAAGCCTGAGTTCTAGGTTCTACCATCTACAAGAATTATTATTATGGTTCGTATTCGGTAGCAGTCAAGATCGGCTTTGAAATCTGAAGTTCTCAGTTGAAAACGAGATAAATAATCGACAAAAACGAGAGGAAGCTGAGAGAAGCAGCTGGGAGAAGCAGCTGAAGGGTGTCACGTGACATGAAGGAACAAGCCGAAAGGGATTCGCGGTCAGGTGTGACTCACAAAACACGCCATTCATCTTCTCTTCTCTTCCCTTTATTCCTCCTTCACAAGTTCCTTCATTCCATCTGTCCTCTTATTTTCATCATACCATCCTATTCCATTATGTCATGTTAATCTTTATTCCTGCTCCCCTCACCCGACTCTTATACTATCCTATATTACTTCAGAAGTCAAAATTTGTATATATAGACTAGCCTACAGTAATCAGAGTTTCAATTATGTTCACTAACTTTTAAATATAAATGAAAATTATTATAAATTGAATAAATTATAAATTTTAAACTTATAAATTATAAATTATAAATTATAAATCAAATGATTATAAATTATAAATTATAAATTATAAATTATAAATTATAAATTATAAATTATAAATTATAAATTATAAATTATAAATTATAAATTATAAATTATAAATTATAAATTATAAATTATAAATTATAAATTATAAATTATAAATTATAAATTATAAATTATAAATTATAAATTATAAATTATAAATTATAAATTATAAATTATAAATTATAAATTATAAATTATAAATTATAAATTATAAATTATAAATTATAAATTATAAATTATAAATTATAAATTATAAATTATAAATTATAAATTATAAATTATAAATTATAAATTATAAATTATAAATTATAAATTATAAATTATAAATTATAAATTATAAATTATAAATTATAAATTATAAATTATAAATTATAAATTATAAATTATAAATTATAAATTATAAATTATAAATTATAAATTATAAATTATAAATTATAAATTATAAATTAGGATGCTTTTCCTCGTCCTACTCTACTCCCTATTATGCATTTCCTTATAATTTCTCTTATTTCCTTGCACATGGTTCCACATTGGAAGAGACGCAGGAGTGAGTTTTCTTTACCCCCTTTTTACTTTTTCCGATCTATATAATACTCGTAGCCTATCATTTCCGTTACATTTATTTTCATAGTTCTCTAGTTTCTCAACTTTATCCAATTTCTACATTCGGCTCTTCCAACTTCTTTTAATGTTCATTCTTCATGATTTCACTCTTGAGTAGTTGTGAAGTTGATATTGTGGTAGTTATCCATAATAAATGAAAAGACAAGATGTTGTCAAACCACTGATTTATTAGAAAATCGAGATACCGGTTTCGGTTGTTACACCATTATCAATCTCTGGTAAACTAAAACTTAACGTACAGAGCAGCAGTATTTATACTAACGGTGAAGCACTGCTATTGGTAGACGCTTGAGCCAATGACGGTGAACGTCTGCCATTGGCCTAGACAAGCTCCTCCCCGATTAGCGGTTCGTTCAAACATTACAAAATGGAGATTTAAACAGGATTCAATTGAAGACTAATAAAAAGCTACAATAACTTACGAAATAAATGGAACAATGTTACGGAAGGATGAGAAAAACAACGGAATAAACTAATACTGTAATATCTGACTAACAAATTACGATAAAATTAGATTTGTGGTGTTGTATTGATTGAAATAAATTTGGTCGTTCAAAGTGGAGAGCCATATGGGTTATAGTTCTTTTAAAATGGTCATTTTGAAATGTAGTTGGATAAACTTGTACATCTAAAGTTTGGGAGTGTTCAAAACATTTGAAATTTAAATGAAATAAAAGCAAGTAGATTATCAATTTTTCTTCTATTAACTCTTTCTTCGTCTTCCCCACTTTCTCGGCCTCTTTCACTTCCTCCTCCATCCCGATAATTTTAATCCTCATCACTTCTCCCCTACCTTCTACTTCTTCCCCTCCTGCTGTAATCCTCACCCCTCTTTCTTTATTTCTTTCTCCTCACCTCTCCGTTCCCCCATACTCACCATTCACCACATCCTAATTTTTCTTATTCCACCCCTATCCCCCTCAAACCTTTTACCCCACCGAACATTACGTAATAGGCGGGATAGAAAAATAGTAGTATCCTTCCTAACAGCTACACTTACAGTCTGTCCAAGCTTAGAAGACATTCTGGCAAGATGATAAAATGACTCCTGCACGGTCAATATTGGTTCAAAAATGATAAACTTGGTCTCAAACTGTAGGAAACATCCTGATCTATAATTTTAGACCAAATTTAGAATTTTCGAAAAAATTTGAACGAGCTGGAGTCATTCTCCCATCTTGCCAGAGTGTCTACTTCCCAACAGCTACAGTTACAAGGTTTCGCCCCTTTGGCAATTAAAAGCAAGAGGAAACCACTGCGACTGCCGAGACCTGGGTGATATAAGGCGACTCCAAGATATACGGTTACACTGCAGTTGCTTCCAGCGGAGTCGTTTTCTCCATTAGGCGGATACCGAAACTAATGAGTGCCCTGTATGCTCTACAATGAAATCTACTTTGAGGAGACAGTGTTAGTGAGAGGCGATTTTTTAGAAGACGGTATTATTGAGGGGTAATATTTTATCAATTTAGTTGAGTAGGAAGTATTTTTTTAAAAGACAGTATTATTGGCGAGGATGATATTCTATCAAATTCAATTGAGTAGAATGTGCTAGTGAAAGTTTTTTTAAAAACGGTATTATTGACGAGGTATTATTTTATCAAATTTAGTTGAGGAGCTTCTTGAAAAGATCTTTTGTGGAATCCACTTCAGGGAGAGTATTCACATCGTAGAGAATTCTTTACTGACGTGATTATTGCTATCCAAGATATCTCTTTGAGTTTAAAATGTTCAATTAATGACAATCAAAGTACTCTTTTAGAATTATTTCTATTACACTTTGAGTTTATACTAGTTTTGTGGTAAAGAAATAATTTTATAATTTCACATTTTTTTCTGGAAAGTAATGCTTGTTGAATGAGGAAAAGCTCTAGTTTCAGCAAACCTTGCACCTCTTTCTTGCAACACACCTAGATTTGAATCTCTGTATCAGAAGGAATTATTACATTATATTTCCATAAAATAACGATTTTCGAATGTGGCTTCTTGATCCATGACGAGCTGTTGTGTGTTAATATTCACTGAAGTATATTAGCGGCAATGCATTCAAGATTTATCAAAATGCAGTCAAGATTTTTCACAATGCAGTCAAGATTTTTTTACAGGAGGAAGGATCTTTTTGTAAAAAATCTTGAATGCATTATCGGTAATATACCTCATATCAGTTAATATCAACTATTTTCATTTACAGTAATAATTATGAAAATTAAATTCCATATTCCGACAAGAAATCGTACAAAATTAAAAGCCATGAAAAATGAAAATAATGTGTTAAGTATCCATTCTTTTTACCACTTTAATATTCAAAACTCAATAAAAATCACTTATAAATGGAAATAAACTTACTTAATAGTAGTTACTATAGTTTCGACCTGTTGTGTGGCCATCTTCAGACTGAACACTCAGTGCCCTGAATCGATTGGTGACCTCAAATCTACCCTTAGATCAGCCATTTTGGCTGTGAATTTTTGTCAGTGTGTCAGTTTGAAGATGGCCACACAACAGGTCGAAACTATAGTAACTACTATTAAGTAAGTTTATTTCCATTTATAAGTGATTTTTATTGAGTTTTAAAAATAATGTGATGAATTTTAAATGTATTACATTCATGAAATGCATGATAATATTGACCCAAATTCCCGATACAAACCCAGTTCCAAAAACGAACCCTCGAAGAGTACTCTCGAAAAAAACATAATATGTATTCTTTAGAATTTATTCCATCATCACGGTTTGTTTTTACGTTCACAAAAGTCATATTTTTCTCTCGCGAAGATTGAGAGGACCGGCAAAGTGGAAAAACGCTTGATGAAAGAAAGAAAACAGTGAAATGAGCCTCAATCGAATTTGGGACTAGAACGTAGGAATTCGGGGACCAAATGATGCCCTGAAGAAATTCCGACACAGTTGTAGATTGTGGGTGAGGGAGAGGAGGAGGAGGGGGAGGAGGGGAGGAAGAGGAGGAGGAGGAGAAGAAGAAGAGAGTAGAAAACGGGAGTCAAGTCCACAAGGAATTCTCTCTTTCTTTCTCTCGAAATGGGAATATATTTTTTAGCAATTCTCCCTTTTCCTGTACCATACCCGGCACATTTCTATTGTTCTGTGGAACTGGAGATATAAATTATTCCATCTACAGAGCGTATTCGCCCTGATTTTTACTTCAAAACTTCATTCACAACTCTCTGTTCTTGGAGATCGTACTCATTGATACGAAAAGTAATCGGAATTCATACAGCAGTCCATGTGGAAACATGTCCTGAGCGGTTGTAAAATTGTTGAAAAATTGCAGATTCTGTGCCACGAAGTATCCCATCTCTTGTTAACTGAGACGGTTCAATTCGCTTCAATAAATTTATACAATGACGAGTTCACCTTGGGAGATACTGTTGTCAATAAATTGAACGTTGATAATATTGATTTCGATGCTGGGTTGAAAAGTGTAAACAAATATATCAAATATAAATATAAAAAATACAAGTGTATATAAAAATATATAAAAACAAAATATAAGTGTACACAATACAAGCACTTGTATCACAAAAACAAGTATTCAGGTTGAGAAGCTCTATAAACGATAAAAGTGTACACAATTTTCTAATTTTACAATACAAGTGAGAAAACAAAAATTTGAAATCAAGTGAAACTAGGCTACAAGTTGAGATGTATTTTGAAAGGTCTCGTTATGAGCTTTTCAACTACTTTCTACTTAATTTGAATAGACTGATTCTACCAGCTTCAAATAAGTGAGAATTTGTAACTTAAAAAAAATATTTAAGAGAAGAAACAACACATGAATAATATTGTGATTTATTCCAAGAGACGATAAATATTTAGGAACAGTAATTTTCTGACATTCACACACGTTATTACTTTACAATCAAAGTGATAATGAAGTACCTACAGTAAATATTTCAACTGAACCAACCGCTTCATTAGTTGAAAAAAAGTTTTTAATTTCAATCAAAATATGATCACACACTCTTTAAATCTCAAATCTGCAATTTTCGATCAAACAGAGCTAATAATTATTATTCAAGCTACATTACCAAACTTGATAAACCCAATGAAGATCGATTGCCAGAGGATATCCAGGAAATGGGTGATAGCACCTCACTTTGATATTAAAATGGCCGGTGACGTGTAGCGTTAGTGAAATGTACATGTAGATATAAATTCACGCAACCTGAGTAGACACGCTGTTAAATATACTTTACATTAAAACTGCGTATCTTCTCATTTTGCGCGAACTGCACTACACTACTACTTAGCCGAATACATATTCATGGAAGTTGCCTGCGGAATACATATAAATATTCATAGAAGTGTATTTACACGGCACCAGTAACAACACCTTTTGCGGCTAGACCGCGCGCGGTTGAATTATGTAACCTACGCGTTTAAAGCTCAGCGTTTACACAGCGCGTTTGTTGCGCGTCTGCCGGCGCGAGTGCTTTCCCTTGTTCTGGCGTATTAGCGCTGACAAATTTGTCGACGTTAATTATCATTAGCGGCCGTTGCCGACGACGCATCAAGCTAGTCCAATCAAAGAAGACATTCTGGCTAGATGAGAAAATGACTCCAGCTCGGTCAATATTGGTTCAAAAATAATGAATTTGGTCTCAAATTGAAGGAGACAATCTGATCTACAATCTTACTTCGAATTTATAATTTTTGAATCAATATTGGCCGAGCTGGAATCGATTCTCCCATCTTGCTAAAATGTATTCTATGCTTGGACAGACTATACTAAATTCAATTACACTTAGCCTGCCACACCAAACCATATGCCTCAGAATTATTACGAATGTTGTGTTGCTCTCAACACTGAAGTCTGTTAGTCTCAGATTTGCACCCGTCAAGAGAGGATTGAAATTGATAGAGTCTGAGGTGGAATTTTGGATTGAAATAGATAACATGCTTCTGAAATCTTCAGCCGATTGATGATAGTGATATTTTTCACGTTCATGGGTGTAGTCTGTTCAAGCAAAGAAGACCCTCTGGCAAGATGGGGAAATGACTCCAGCTCAGTCAAAATTGGTTGAAAACTTTGACTTTGATTCCAAATTGTAAACCAAAATGTTGCCTACAATTTGAGACAAATTTATAATTTTTGAACCAGTATTGACCAAGCTGGAGTCATTTTCCCATCTTGTCAGAGGGTCTTCTTTGCTCTCACAGACTATAGACTGGGTGATGTTTGATTAATTCAAAGTCAAGAATTGCAGGAAAAATTACGAACTCACTCAACACCTGGCTAGCAGACAAAACATCTTTTGTACTCATCATCTCTCCCTCTTCCTTCTTCTACCTACTTTTCTTCTTCTTTCCCCTTTGATTTTTCATCTTTTATCTCATCATCAAGCACTTTTCAGCTTTACTCATTCACTCAGTCATTAATTCATTCATTCATTTAACATGTTATGTGTTAGAAATTTCGTAAATCATGAAGTTCAAAGCCCGTCAATTCGATGATTCATGCGGTGGTTAAAGTGGAGAGGCCTTCAGCGACAAGTTTCCAAATCAGCCTTCATTACCACTCAATCACATGAGAATACTCTTCACACAAACAGGCAATAGGCAACACAATAGGCAAACAATCATACCTAGGCACCTTGCATAATACAGTATATTAGTAAGCTTTAATTCTGATATATTCGTAACCAAAGTATTCTACATGTAGTAAGCTTTTTCAGATGGATAACTACAATTTCGGAGCGATTTGAGATCGAAAATCATAAAAATTAAAGAAAAAGAATAGTACGGAATAAGATTGATCATCGAAACAAGATTATCATTGTTATTGTTTGTTTTATTATTAGTAATTTGATATCTTGAATAAATCTCTCAAATAGCTTTCAGCTAGAGAGATACTATACAGAGTGTTTCCCTGAGGAATGTGCAATACTTCTCAGGCTGATTCCTTACACCAAGTAGACAAAAAAGTTTCATGAAACCAACCCCCAGAAACGCGTTGTTACTGAGATAACAATGGCGGAAAATTGATATTTTACAAAATATATTAATTTTTCCAATTTTTTAGAGGCTTTAGTGAGGTGCTGAAATAATCAATTCCTCTGTAAAATTAGCTGAGGAATTCAATCAAACCAGTTCCAAGTTTGTAACTTTAACGCTTATTGAGATAATTGGAAAAATATGCTAGAAAACGCCATTTTTCAACAATAAGGCTTGTAACTGGATAAGGAATCATAAAATTGTATTTTTTATTAATGGAAGAGAGTCGGATTCTAAAGAAAAAGTTGAATGGCGGCGATTGTGTAAATCTTACCCAAATCTCAGAAATAGCGATCAAAAATCGCAAAATTGACTAAACATAGCACAAGTGATGAATTTGTGTTTAGTAGCGATTTTGCGATTTTTTATCACCATTTCTGAGATTTGAGTAAGATTTAAACAATTGATTAAGAATTACAACTCTAATGACACGAGGGAAATAAAATAAAGTATTAGTCTACTGAAAATATTTCGAAAAATAAAATAAATAAATGGTTCTATACTATCTAAACACATGACAAGAGAATAACAGAATCAATTAGTAGTCTATTGAAAATATTTCGAAATTGTCCAGTAGAGCGTTAACAACAATATTAACATCAATTGAGGGGGTGCTGAACTCATGCATTTACAAACACACGTAAACAAGACTGAGCGAGAGAGAGAATTACACACTGTGCCTGTGTGAGAGAGAGAGCGTGATTGAGAGAGGGAGCGTGAGTCGAATATTGAATTATGATAATTAGTGGAACGCAATTACAGCAATGTTGCCACAAGGGTTTCCAGTTTCCAGCCTCCAATGATGGGTTTATTGCTCGCCTTGATATTGGGGGGTTTGGGCTGTTATTGCACGTGGTGAGGGAGAGGAGAGTCTTGATAAGGTTGGGTGGTGTTTGTTGAGTGGGATACAACTCTCCAACTCTCACTCACTCACTCACGACCACTTTAAGTTTAAATTTACTCCAATTTGCTCACTACCTCTATCTTTCCCTGTTAAGAGAATTGGTATTATTGATATCTTCAATAAAAAATGGACATCTATGAATCCAAAACTTGCCTTTTCACTTAGATGACTGACAACCCTAATCCATTTTTCAGAACCTCAAGTTTTATTTGTATAAATTTTTCATCCATTTCAACATTGTTTTCTCAAATTTTCATTTGAATTTTTATCTTGTAAAATTTTTAAAAATTAGTCTCACTTGTTCATATTGCAATCTGCAATGTAGTATATCGAAACTGAATTCTGTTATCTAGTTGATTGAAGTAATATTTTCTGATCTAATATCTCTCTTTCTGTCTTCCTCTCTAGATATCCTCTCCCAAGAATGGACATATATATGTCCAAACTTCGCCTTCTCACTTAGTAAAGTGATTTACTATTTACTATTTATCTTTATTTATGAATAAAGAAATCTAATCTCTCTTCTCCCTCACTTTCACCTTTTTTTATATTTTACACTCACCCTATCTCACTCTTGAACATTCTCTCTCTCACTCATTCTTCCTCTTCCTTCCAGTTATTCTCTCTCTCTTTCTCACTCTATCGTCTACAGCTATGTTAACCAAGCAATACAGCAAAATGGGTGATGGTAAGGAAACCCGGTAGGGTTGTCGAGGAAAGTGCTAGGCAGGTGATGAGTTTGGACGGCTTCAAGTTCGAGGAAACGAAATAGGTGAGGCTGATGAGAGCAGAAGAGACAGAGTGAGAGAGATCTATGGAGAACGAGGTGGCACTCCTAGATGAATATTGATGGAGTAATGGAGGCGTACCCCTCTAGAGATAGTACCTCTCCACCCTTCAGTTAGTACTATAGTGGCCATGCACTTCACACCTGTGAGCTTTTGTCTTTATAGTAGCTCAACTCGCCAAAATATACTCAACCAAAAAGCTCAACCAAATAGATATACCTTGATTCTTGTTTTCTTATTTTAAATAATAATCACATAGTACCCTTTTTCAATAATTTTTTAGTGCATTATATGTTTCGAATATTTTTAGTCATATTCATATGAATAGTCGAAACATGTAATGCACTGAGAATTATTGAAAAAGGGTACCGTGATTATTATTAGAAATAAAAAAAAAATATGATAAAATTAGCCTTGAGATAAAGACCTTGATTCTTCTTTAATTTCTCACTATTCTCCTTCTTCGTTATGATCTATAACTTCCCTTCATTTCTTCTCCCTGTCGAAATCTTTCTGCAATTCCTTTTTCCTTCTTTTATTCGTATTTTCATCTTCTCCAATACTTATTTCCTATTGGTGCTACTATATTCATTAAAACATTGAAATAATTCAAATCAAATTGAAAAATAAAAAAATATTTTAAATGAGGGCACTTTGATTTGAATTATATAAAAGTTTATCTTCTCCCATTTATTCTTATTCTTCTCATTTATTCTTTTCATTTTATTGTCCTCATCACCTCTTTCCCTTTTCTTCTTCCTGTACTTATTCTACCTCCACTCAAATTATCATTTACTTTTCCAATACATCTGTAATAATCTCGTCACTCAGCTCATCCCTCTGCTTCACCCCCCTGCTTTTTCACAAGGTATACTGTCTTTATCTCCTTTCCTTCCTCTCCTTCTCTTCCTCATCTCCTTATCTCCTTTCCTTCTCCCTTATCTTCCCCATTCTCATGTTCATTATCATTTTTTCAGCTATTCCTATCTCTTCATCACATACTCTGACTAACCCAAATTTCTGCTTTTTTCTCTCTCAATTTTTCTGTTATCAAATGTTCCGATATACCATTATTTTTGCCTTCTTTCCTTTCCTTTTTAATTTTCTCCCCCCTAATTTCTTCTTCTTCCATCAAAGTTCTCTCAAACTATAATTGTCTTCTCATCGACCACTCTCTAATATTTTGTCGTTGGCCAATTCTTCTTCTTCTTCTTCTTCTTCTTCTTCTTCTTCTTCTTCTTCTTCTTTCTTCTTCTTCTTCTTCTTCTTTCTTCTTCTTCTTCTATTCTCACCTTTCATTTTTCCCGAATCCATTCATTCTCTTTGACCAATTACATTGCCTTCTTATTTGCATTCTCCTTCCTATTTTGACTCTCTAACATTCATACGCCCTTTGTCATCTTCCATCAATTATTTTATCTGCACCTTCCAACATCATGCTCTCTTCTTCTATTGCTATTCCATTCCTTTTGTGTTCTCATCTCACTTTGTTCCCCCTCCTTTGCCTCCTTCTCATACATTCTCTGTCCTCTTTTATTTATATGTCTTCTTCTTCGCCCCTTCTCATACACCTTTCATCATCTCTCCTTCTCTCAACTTCTGACCTACTCACTCACACTCTCTCTCTCTCGCAGCTAATCTCTCTCTCTCCTTTTTATGTAGATACAGCACAAATTTATATTACCGTTAGCTTATTGAGTCCTACATCTGTCTCATTTTGCAAGTTTTCATAGTTTATAATTAGCCAACTTATGCAAACCATAATTTAATTTTCATTTATTTTTATTCTTATAGCATAGGTTCTGAATTATTGTATTGTGTAATCTACATGAATAAAGTGATTGAATCTGAATCTGAATCTCTCTCTCTTTCTTTCTCTCTCTCTCTCTCTCTCTCCCCAACTCTCACTTTCTGCTCTGTTGCCATACACTCGAAGCTCCTCAATTATGCATCCGGATCTCATTCTGGCAAACTGCGCCTTGCTTCCGAACACTCCGGACTGAGTCACTCCGAACCAAGTCACTCTGGCAGATAGATAGAGAGACGAGACACTCTCACGCAGTGATGTTGTAATGTGGCCCGGACCATTACAATACCCACTTCCGAGAACCATCATTAGTCTGAATTAGTTCTCAATCCGAACACTTTGAGTCGATGGATTGGAAATTAATGGAATTGCATATTAGATCGATCAAATAAGATTAAAGGATGAGATTAGGTTCACATATCAGCCATATGCTTTCATATAACAAATTCAAATTCAAAAAAATTCGCTCCGGCAGCTGGCAGTCGGGAAGAGTGCATTTCAAATGCAATTCTATTATGGCTCAAATCATACGACTTATAATGAGCTATTCCGGGTATGAATTCAAAGGTGCCGTTTTCGATAAACACAATTTTCGGCATATTATTCGCCATTTTTGATTGGATTTTTTCCGTTGATGGCTCAAATTGTAGGGCATTATAAGAGTATTATACACACCAATTTTCAAAATGATCAAGTTATTGGTAGATTTGTATTGATTTAAAAAAATTTTCATCCCCTAATTTCCCCCCTTCCCTTGGACCAATTTGGCTGGTTAACGAACTTGACCGAGATATTAAAACTAATGATTTTTGTGCAAAATTTGGTCGCTCTCCGACAAGCCCTTCGGGAGTTATGGTGCGTTAACAAGAATCTGTTCATACATAAATATATATATATTCGTGTTCTAGGGGCTCGGAAACGTGAAAAAAATGTATCACATCATAAATTTTCGATTGTCAGGGCAAGACCAATAGTGCAATTTTTCGAATGAAATGCACTTAAAGTGTTTTATTCACAAAATTCTAAGCATTTATACAGTACATAAAAAATAGTTTTATAATGAATTCTCCCCACAAAAACTCAAGTCTGAGTGTGGGCGAAGAGTTCATTTGGAATTAAAGTATAATTATTATAACATTGTTTAGTAAAATAACTATTGAATACTTACAATACTTTTAGTACGAAAACAACAAATCATTTTCATTGCGGAATTCCATAGTTACTGTATTAGATTAGTATTGTAGAAAAATGAATATTAATATATCTCATTAGAAAATGTTATTAATACAATGTAAACTTAAAATCTATAGGCGGATTGAATCAGTTGACTATAGGCCTATAGATGAAAATGAATGAGTGAATCTATTTTCCATGTCAAATAGGATTGAACTCATTCAATCACTCACTCAATGATTAATAGGCTGTACTCATTCATTGATTACATAAATTGAACGAACGAGTGCTTATCCATTCATTAAATTGGGTAAAACAAAATTTATACACAACCTGAAATTTTAGACAATTTATTATGTGGCTATTCCTAGAAGAAGTTTAGGGCAATAGCCTGTTTTTTCTTTCCGCATCTTGTATATTTGTACATGAAAATAAAAAAATAATAAATTCATTGAATGAATCATTTTTGCTTTATTGTATATATTTTCCTTGAATATAGACGAAATAACAATACAAGACGAAATAACAATACAAGAATAACAATACAAATTCTTGTATGAGATTTCAACCTCAGTGATCACCTTCATCATTCATGTTTCATCAGATTCACATTTTGTTTGATATAAGAGAATGAGAAAATTGAATTATAAGGAAGAGTACTCTTACTAGCCTAATATCCGTTTTCCTGCAATCCTTTAAATACATCCAAGAACAACATTGATATTTGTGATCTAAGCCTGTCTTTTATCTCCCAAATCATTTTAATTCTATTAAATATGTTTCAATCAATAAATGAATGAATTCACAAAAAACCGTATTGAGAATGCATGATAATAATTAGCATTATAAGCTGAATAGGGTCAATAGAGCTGGATAGTCAGTAAAAACAGTTATAAACATTCAATATGTATCAAAGATATAGTCTTTCCATGCAAAGAAGACCCTCCGGCAAGATGAGAAAATGACTCCAGCTCTGTCAATATTTGTTCAAGAATTATAAATGTGGTCATAACAGTGGATCTAATGGTTTCCTACGATTTGAGATCAAAGTGATTATTTTTTAACCAATATTGAACGAGATTGAGTCATTTTCCCAGGGGTCTTCTTTGCTTGAACAGACTATACTAGAATAAATGACGAAATGTGTTCGCAAAACGAAAGCAAAGATAAGATGCGTGAAATGTCTTCAAATTATTCTAAATGAAAACAAAAAACATTAGGCCATGGAACATAAGAGACACTAAATAATTATGATCGAAAAATGGACTGTATAGTTTTTGGACATTACAACTTTCTCATACATGAAATACAGTATAGCATTATATGAAATTACTTTCATGGTGTCACATTTCAGACAACCAAAACTTCATAGTGGTTATCTTTACGAGGTAGCGTTCATAATTAAAGCGCTCTCAACACCCTTTATAGCGACCACTATTCAATATACACTGAGAGCAGCTCCTTCCCGGCGACCGCAAGAGGCTTATTACTTATTCATAGGGCTCTAGTATCGTTGTAAATATGCCTAGACGTCAAAACCGCGCTGGGTAAGGTATAGTATGTCCAAGCAAAGAAGACCCTCTGGCAAGATGGGAAAATGACTCTAGCTCGAACAATATTGGTTCAAAAATAACAAATTTGGTCTAAAATTGTAGATCAGAATGTTTTCTACAATTTGAGATCAAATTTATAATTTTTAAACCAATATTGACCAAGCTTGAGTCATTTTCCCATCTTGCCAGAGGGTCTTATTTGCTTGGACAGGCTATAGCCTGCACTTACTACTAACTAGTTTGTTACTTGTAAGATCAATATTTTCAGTACAACCTGTCCAAACAAAGAAGACCCTCTGACAAGATGAGAAAATGACTCCAGATCCGTCAATATTAGTTCAAAAATCATCACTTTGATCTCGAATCGTAGGAAACATTTTGATCTACAATTTGAGACCAGATAAATATTTTCTGAACAAATATTGACCGAGCTGGAGTCATTTTCTCATCTTGCCAGAGGGTCTTCTTTGCTTTGACAGACTACATCAGTGAACGCAATAAACATGTTGTGAATTTGTAAACTATAGACCATTGTTATCATACTATAGGTATGGAACTTGATCTAAATAATGTAACATAGCCGCTTGTAAACTATTGCCAATGGTTATAGGTATCAAATAATCTAAAGCGTGCTGTACATGGGGACAGAAGTGTCGGCCAGTTGAATATCTGACAAGACAAAAGCTGTGACTGGCTACAGTTATTCAACTGGCTGACACTACTGTCCCCGTGTACAGTACACTCAAGCCGCTTTCAAACACATTTTTATGCATGTGATAATAATAATAATAATACAAATTTATATAGAGGCAGGGCCATTGTGTGGTGTTTCGGCGCGATTTCTGAAGGCAGGTTTCCAAAAATTGGAAACTTAATAACAAGCTAAGTGAAGATTTGCCATTTTCACTGCGCTTCCCAACTTTCCTGAGAAAACATTCGAAATAACTTGAATTGAATCCCATTAGTTCCGAATTCAGCCAGCAGATGGCAATAGCAATAGGGTGATTCGCTTTGACTCCCATTAGACACGCCTTCAAGCTCCGCCTATGCTAGGCCATGATGACGTAATGTCATCAGCCAATGAGAGGGCGTTGTGGGCGTGGACTTGTACTGGCTTGTGATTGGTCGATAGAGTGGAGGGAGTTGTCGGTCACTAATAGAATTGAATTCAAATGTACAATTCCCAAGCGGTAACTAGAGCCGCGCAGCTTGAGAGCTACCCGGGTCTAAATTCGCTGCTAGAGCTGCCCAGCTCTAGCTGCGCTGCACTAGCCATCACAGCTATTTATGTTATAGGTGTCTACTCTGTTATTTGGGCTACTAATGTATACTGAATCAATAAATAGTGAAATTTATTTAGAAATTAATTGAAAAGTGTGAAAGTGTGTGTAGAGCCAGGCATTGGGAATCGTACCTTGAGAGAGGCGTTCCTCAGCTTACGTTGATAGCGTTTTTTCAATTCATAATTATGAATAAGTAAATGCAGAGAGATGATGCAGAGAAAATAATTACTTGTGATTAGAATTTGTTGCTGAAAAAATTTTATTTCAAATAGTGGAAAAAATATTCAAATAGCCCAATTGAAATTTTTTTAATTCCTGTTTTGACCCCTTGGCCGCGACGCCCTGTGCGGTCGCACACTCCGCACACCCCACGCGAGGGCCCTGTATAGAAGAAGTACATTGCTTGTCAACGAGTAGAACATAATTTTCAAAGTATAGTTCTAAATTTGTCTAGAACATAATTTATATGTATTATGATTCTATTATAAGTGAAAATATATTATTAAATGTTTCATAGGTAGAATGATAGAAGGTTATGATACAGAGCGATAAAAATTTCAAAACGGTAAGTTTTCAGTTAGGCTGCGGGTGTTACATAGTATATACATAGTAGGCCTATTATATACTATTTCATATGATTTCTATATCATAGTATAAAGTATTAAAAAACGGCCTAAGCCAAACCCTCACTTTTTTGACAATTTTTACCATTTCCACCATTGATGGTGATGATATGGTATGGTTATTATAGTTCTATGCAAAAAAGAGACATTGTATTGTGTTTGAAAATATGAGGAATAAAAGAAAGTTGAGTTAAAGCTGACGCCAAAAAGTTGGGTGGTTTCGTCTGCCCGTTTTACGCTCCAACAGCTGATGTTGTCATTTCGAGTTACCATTTAGCTAAGCCTAGATGATGTTTATCAAATAAAAATAGGCAATATAAGCTTTACATCTGCTGTTAGTAGGTTACATTAGGTGCAAGAGACAGACAAAACCGCCAAACCTTTTAACGTGAGCTGTAGATAATAATAATTTTAATACATCTTAGACTAATTTTGACATTTCCCAATTGTTTTTATATTTTATTATTTTTCAATAATATTCATGTACATTGCTATGTATGTTTTGAATAAAGATTGATTGATTGATAGAAAATTTTCTGTAGATATAGTACAGTATTCACTCTGAACTTGGTGCTCGACAAAACTTTTTCAAATACAGTACTTTAAAATTCTCATCCGTAGTTCACAGTGTATACAAATTCCCATCACGAGGTTTCAAGCCACAATTTTTTCTGAATTACATCCACTCAAAACTTGTACATCCTCTAATTACAATGCTCAGCGAGTTCGGGATGAGAAAAGTATGATAGAAATTCTTCTACAAACTTGAGAAAGTCACCTTGGCGGAGTGGATCAGTGCATAGCCGGTCCAAGCAAAGAAGACATTCTGGTAAGATGGAAAAATGACTTCAGCTCAATCAATATCGTTCAAAAATAATAAATTTGGACTAAAATTTTAGATCAGAATGTTTCCCACAATTTGAGATCAAATGTTTGATAGAATATTGGTCGAGCTGGAGTCATTTTTCCATCTTTCCAGAATGTCTTCTTTGCTTGGACAGGCTATAATAGCATAGGCTGCAAGCCCACCTCAACAATCGATATCTGCTTCGGGAAAGTTTAATGCAGGCGAACGGACGATTTTCGAATACATAATGAAGTAAATGAGTAACTGTGGAGAAGGGGTTGGTGTGAAGAGTTGAGAAAACTTGAAGGATGAGGAGGACATTATTGGGGAAGGATAGGAGATAAATTGAAGCGAATAGTGAAGGAAGGTGATGAGAGGGGGGTGGGGAGAAAGTAGGGAAAGTGACGAAAAATTGAAGGTTGATTGGATTAGATTACTTTATTAAAATAGATAACATAATTCAGCGAGCATTCCAAATTACGATACAAACGAGTAAAACAAATTTTTCAATAAATTTCACAAAATAGATACTTCTAGTAAAAATTCAAGAAAAACGGTGATGTAATGAATGCAAAATCTATACAAATATTGAGAAATCGAGGTTTGCGAAGTGTATTAGGAATTTAAGTTATCTAATGAGAAAGTTGGAAAATGAATATGAGAATCACGAAGGAACCTGATAATAGGATGAAATTCTGGAGATTAATGAATTAAAACCCAGTAATAAAGTGGATGAAGAAGGAAAGTAGAGAAATATTGAAGAAATATAGGAAGAATGAGAAAAGTGGAGAAATATCATGAAAATAACCAGGGTAAAATCCAGTACTCGAAGTAGGTAGAGGGAAAGTTGATAAATATTGGAGGGATAGAGGAGAAATTGAGGAAGAAGGAGCAAAGTGGAAAAATATCATGAAAATAACCAAGGAACCTCATGAAATAGTAAAATAAGAATAATGACTTGGAATCCATTGTTATAGCAAATAAAACACGATAAATCAAGGAAATGGGAAAACTAAAGTGCATCATTAGAGCAAATAGTAGGAAATTGGAACGACAGTGAAAATTAAATGGAAATTGGTAATTGGATGAATGAGCCAATAGGCTATAGAATTGGGAATGATAATTATCAAAGTAAGATAGAGGCATACTGATGATTAAGATGATAGGAATAAAGTATAGGATAACAAGTTGAATAGGAATAGAATAGGAAAGGTAACATAGATGAGGATGGAAAAACTTAAAATATGATGGAGAGAATTAAGAATGAACACAAAAAATAGGAAGAAGAGGGAAAGGAAAAAAGAAGAAAGAGCAAGGAAGAGGAGAGAAAGAAGAAAGGAAATATGCAACGGACTAAAGAGCTTCATTATAGAATAATAGGAAAAATAGGAAGATTATACAAAAATAGGAAGACGAGGGAGAGGAATAAGGAAGGAAGAGGGAGAGAAAGAAGAATGGAAATATGCAAAGGACTACAGAGCTTCATTATCTTCGAAAATTATCCACACAACAAAAAACAAGCAGAACTAGGAAGCAAAGTTGACTTCATTTTTTATTTCAGCTGCTAATAGGAAGAAGGCGAGTCAACTAGGCTACTGCTATAACACCGAGTGATGCAAGTTCAAGAGAAGAAGAAGAAGAAGAAGAAGAAGAAGAAGAAGAAGAAGAAGAAGAAGAAGAAGAAGAAGAAGAAGAAGAAGAAGAAGAAGAAGAAGAAGAAGAAGAAGAAGAAGAAGAAGAAGAAGAAGAAGAAGAAGAAGAAGAAGAAGAAGAAGAAGAAGAAGAAGAAGAAGAAGAAGAAGAAGAAGAAGAAGAAGAAGAAGAAGAAGAAGAAGAAGAAGAAGAAGAAGAAGAAGAAGAAGAAGAAGAAGAAGAAGAAGAAGAAGAAGAAGAAGAAGAAGAAGAAGAAGAAGAAGAAGAAGAAGAAGAAGAAGAAGAAGAAGAAGAAGAAGAAGAAGAAGAAGAAGAAGAAGAAGAAGAAGAAGAAGAAGAAGAAGAAGAAGAAGAAGAAGAAGAAGAAGAAGAAGAAGAAGAAGAAGAAGAAGAAGAAGAAGAAGAAGAAGAAGAAGAAGAAGAAGAAGAAGAAGAAGAAGAAGAAGAAGAAGAAGAAGAAGAAGAAGAAGAAGAAGAAGAAGAAGAAGAAGAAGAAGAAGAGAAGAAGAAGGAAGAAGAAGAAGAAGAAGAAGAAGAAGAAGAAGAAGAAGAAGAAGAAGAAGAAGAAGAAGAAGAAGAAGAAGAAGAAGAAGAAGAAGAAGAAGAAGAAGAAGAAGAAGAAGAAGAAGAGGAAGAAGAAGAAGAAGAAGGAGAAGGAGGAGAAGGAAGAAGAAGGAGAAGAAGAAGGAGAAGAAGGAGAAGAAGAAGAAGAAGAAGAAGAAGAAGAAGAAGAAGAAGAAGAAGAAGAAGAAGAAGAAGAATATTATGAGGGAAAACAAGAAAAAGCCGACAAACTCATCAAGCCAGTTCCATTTGTTCTAACCTCAACTCGCCAACACACCTCTTTAAAGCAAAGAAGACATTCTGCCAAGATGGGAAAGTTACTCCTGGTCGGTCAATATTGGTACAAACATTAGAAATTTGGTCTCAAATTGTAGAGCAGAATGTTTCCTACACTTTTAGACATGATTGAAAAGTTTTGAACCACTATTGACCGAAGTTGGA